>OX595996.1:265002-537239 GCA_951394045.1 Nitzschia sp. DOCU1 | reverse complement strand
GGCGATCTTTCTTCCTTTTTCAAACCAGAGAGCTCTGCACAACAAGCTATTACGGTAGATGAACACAACAGCAAGAACGAACCGAGGATCGCTCTCGTTGTCTGCGCTCGGAGTGATGGATCATATTCCTCTTCGCGAACCCCACCCTTCAAGTTGCTGTGCCGCGGGGTCTTTCCTTTCAGCGGGAGCGAGGAGAGGATGATGACAGGCTGCTGCGCGCCTAGCGTCGATTCATCCGACTTAATCAATCACCACGCACGTCGGCCAGGCCCCACCCCAGCGTTTCATCCAGCTCCAATGGCTCCTACATAGTCCTGCATCATATAGGCATGTACATATATTTCTGACGTAGACTCAGCGAACGATATAAGAAAATCATATATTTTGCAAGGATCCTGGAACGGAGTTTTGCCTAGCAAATCTCATGGGAATTTTTGGAGTCCTCGAGGTACTCCCCGCATGATATATTCAATGGCGGGACACAAATTATACCGACTTGGGATTCCCCTTTGCAGCCGCCGGCCGCTTGGTACGACTGGCACGAATACGACATGACTCACGCGAACAAGCCGAAGCTGCCGCTATGATACGATGAAATCGTCGGCACCACTATTTCTACAAAGTCACCGCCGCTGCCGCTAGTAGCAAACCACCCACTATTTCTCCTTGTGCACGGCGGCGATGTGCAAGAAGCACCCCCCTCTACGATACTGCAAGAAAGCAAGACAACAAACTTGTCCGTCCCTATAGGCAGTACTAATGGCAGCTGCGCCTCCATTCTAAGAATAATCTAGTAGCTAGTCGACCAGTAAAAACAAAAAGCTAGAGTACATTGTTACTGGTTGTAATCCTGCTGGTGGTCGTCCTCGTCCATCGTTCTCTGGACTCCACCAGCACCACCTGACCTTGTTTGATTCCTGCCCCATTCGTCTTTCTACTTGTTCTTCATTCGTTCATTCCTTCCTTTACAATGAATTTATCGTTCCTTCGCGCCCTTATCATTGCTCTCCAATTCTTTTGAAATTGTAAATATCCCAAGTAGGGATTGTGCTGAACAGTTTTTTGACATGCACAATCCCTGGTTGTTGCTTGTCGCGGCATTTCCGTTTCCGTGCTGGAGGAATACAAATGAGGACTGCTACTTTCGTCGTGGTCACCGTCTTTCTGATCTTCTTCAATTGCTGGGTGATTGTTGTCAGGTGCTGCAATATTCTTGACGGTTATTTGTGCATCTTCCTATAATTGCCAAGACAAGAAACGCACCAGTGAGTAAAGGAGTTGGTGAGCGATTCCATCCACCTTCATCCCACTACTGAATGTGACCCAGCACGCTTACCTTCGGTATAACCCAATAGTTTTTCAGATCAAAACACTATTTCCCGCCGCCAACTTTTATGTTGACTGGACTTGACTCAGGGCATTGGTGGTCATTGGCAGAAACTTTCATGCCTTTGGTCTTGTAGTAGAAAGCTGGCAGGGAGGAAGTAATTGGCCCGAATGCACATGGCTGTCCCCTTCTAATAAACACTGCAAGCACAGCAATTTATCGTCTTGCATTCAAACATTATCAAGATGGCAGTCCATAATAATAATGATGATGACAAGATGATTGTGGTTGTGGTTTTTGTGTGATTGAGATACACGTAAAATTTAGCGCGCAGCGACTCTCCTCTATGGCAGTTCTCAGTAGTAAGTTCTAAGCACTTGTAATTATTCCGATCCATCTCCTCTACAGATACTTAAGTAGTAATAACAGTATAACACGTACTGAAAATTCTTATACGATGCTCGGACGCTCCTACGCCATCGTCCGATTCGATTCGTCCGGTCGACCACAAGGACCCGGAAGAGTTTGAGCAGAAATGGACTTGCCTCCCAGCACTAGAGGGAGGGGCATCCTGAGTGGGGAGGATATGTGGAAGAGACTAGTTCTAGGTTATTGTCATGTCATTGTGAATGAGCGATTGAGCCGATAGATGCGGCGTGGGGGGGGGGGTGGTGCGAAATAAAGGATCCAATCTATGATTTATTCGACTCTGGCTTAATGACCACGGCATGTCGGTCATGCATCAAAGGCCCATAACCCGACGCTGCCAGTCGAATAAGTCGTGGAAGAATTCCTCGTGCTCGATCGGCAAAGTCGGCACATTTTTTTCTCATCGGGACAAAACGCGCGGAATCGGTCAAACTGGTCATCAAATCGCGGCGTCTGGAGGCACTACTAACAGTAGTAAGGGATCAATTGCCCATACCATAGTGATGGAACAGAAGAAGTTTCAAGGAAAAGTTCGGCTGAATGAGGTTTTGGGCCCGAGCAATCCCAAATTTGCAGCTCGCAGCCGTTGGGGCGAACCTCCGCCGTACCAGGTAAGCCAAAAGGCCGATACTATCACGCCGAGGAACATAGAAGGCATGACTGGGAATTCAAAGAAGCACCCATTCTTGGATATCTACGACTTACTGGTGTGCGATCCGATGGATTCTCTTTGCAGATTTCAAACGCCCATTCCCCAATCGATTCTTGTTATCGGATTGCCATAAGATGATTCTGAAGGAGTTTCAAGGAAAAGTTCGGCTGAATGAGGCTTTGGGCCCGATCAATCCCAAATTTGCAGCTCGCAGCCGTTGGGGCGAACCTCCGCCGTACCAGGTAAGCCAAAAGGCCGATACTATCACGCCGAGGAACATAAAAGGCATGACTGCATGTTGATCCACACCGCATAATGCAGAGGCGAAGCGGCTTAATTACTTCTGAAAGGGACCCCGGGATCTCCAAACCAAATGCCGAACCGACCGGGGGGGGGCAGCCTCCTCTCGTCACAATTTGACGGGATGGTCCTCCAGGGATCGCCTGGCATAATTGTCGTTGCCACACGTTACTTCTAGCGTCTACAAAATGGAAGCTTGTCCGAACAAGACCTATAACTTCTTCGATAGTTTGAATCCGAAGCAGCCCTTCGGCACTCCCCCACTCCATCATTGGGGAACACCTGGGAATGATCGCACTGCTGTTTCGTCCAAGCAAAGGGCCTTTTGAAACAGCAATCAAACATTTCCCCTGATCAAAGGCTCATAAAATTTCCAACCAAAAGGTTAGAAAGAACACAAACAGCTCTCAGCAAATAAAGTTCCTACATTCTTGTTCTACACAACTTGCACTATCACGACCACCATGAAGTTTTGTTTCTCTGGAACGGTTATCCCCTTGGCTATGGTACTGTTGGGTACGATCGCCGAGATTCCGCTTGCTCAAGCCCAAGTTGGATTCGAGGTAAGCTCATTGTCTACTAGCTACGAAATGACTGTATCTCGGCGTTCTGTGTAGTAACAACGCACTCTGACTCACTTTGCCCTCCTCCCCCCGTTTCATTCTTTGTCTTTCTTCTTCTTGGCGCCGTCTCCATGCCATAGCTCAAAGATATCAGTGTGGATCCGGGCCCACAAGTTACATACGAGGCAGGTACCGGGCTCCCACTTACGGTGCCAATCGTTTTCGACTCGGACATTGGCATTGGTACTCCTGACACAGTGGGTAACGCTTGGGTGGTTTGGTCATGGACGGAAACCGAAAATGAAAATCTCTTTGCTGTAGTTGCCGACTCAACTTCCGGTACTACATTCAGCACCAGCGTCGCTCCAATTGACAATGGAATCGTTACATTTGCCTTGTCCCGTACTGGCAACATGCCTCGCATCGATACCTACACTTTCACTTTGGCCGCCAAGCTCATGTACAAAAACACCGCCTCCCTACCTGCTGTTCTTCTGTATGAACGCAGTTACACCATTACCGTTCAACGCAAAGGCACAGCCGCCACAGAGACACTCAACTCAGGAGGCAGCGGCAGCACTAATGCATTTGATGCTGTAGACCAAACCGCACCCACTTCTTTGTTCCCACTGGCGTCTCCAGCTACTGGTCTTTCCCTTGTCGCCCAGGGTGGAGCCGTTTCGTCTCCTGCTCCGATTGTGCTTTATGCCGACAGTACCGAGCCGTACTACAAGGTCTGGATGAGTGATACGGCATCCGTCAAAGTTTTTTCAGATGCTGGCTTAAGCACCCTCAAGTACGAATGGCCCGCCAGTCTTGTTGCGTCGTCCTCCACGGCTGAGTCTCTCGACGCTGTCGACGATGTGACTATCACCCTGAAGTCCGTGCCCGAAGCCATTTATGACATGGGCACCATATATATTGCTTTGAATGTTAACTTCCGCGATACTGAGGGTGGTCGCCGCAACTTGCGCCGCTTGGAGGACGCGAAAGGCGAAGAACAAAAGGCATCCGTTGTTGCCGAAGTTCAAATGATTTCCGACAAGAACTCCGGCTCGTACCAATTCAAGATTTTGGGCTTTTACTCTGTCAGTACCGTTGCTGGAGCTGCTGCAGCTCTTCTCCTTTAAAGGTGAATTCTTATCATCTGGTGGACCATACTACTGGTGGTCCGCCTGGAGATATCATAAACGGATATGCTACCACACGGAAATACAAGATACAAGATCGATGTACAATAAAGTCATAAAAAGAATAAGAATATAGAGTCAACAATTAGAAAGACATTGCACTTTTATCTGCAGGCGGCCTTTCACCTAATATACTTTGCCAACGAATAACGTCGAGTATTGAAGCCATGCTGGTTGAGACTGCATGATTCCCGGGGTCGATTAAATAATGTTGTTTGGCAAGAAGATTGATCTACCAGCACTGAGAGATACCTACTCGTATTCGAGCAAGAGAAACTCTACAAATCTGCGTAGCTTCTGCTTCTCCGCGTCCGAGTTCAACAAGAAATGCAATTTGTGGATGTCTCTGGACGGAAGCCTCAAAAGCGTCCTCGGTTCTCCTTTTCGGAATGACATCATCCCCTCATCAGGTTCGTCTTTGGGGGGCGACAACCTGCCTTCTGGTTCTTCAGGTATTTCCAAGGATATCAAGTCACTAGTATCCGTATCTTCTACTGCTTCCAGATCTCTCAGTGCTGGTAGATCAATCTTCTTGTCAAACAACTCCTCTAGAAACTCCACATTCCGGTGTCCGTCGACAAGCCAAGATTCAATGTTACCCAAAAAGATGTGAATCGACTCGAGATGCTTCTTTAGCAACACAAGAAACGGTGACAATACGTCATCTTCGAGTACCATCGCCTGCTCAAAATACTGCCGATAGTCTGGAAACGTGGGACCTTCCGCAAAGAAACAATCATTGTCAAAATAGAGAATTCTCTGCAGAGTAAGTGGCATGGCCGGCAGACTTCCAAATACACGCGATTCAACCTCTGGCTGAAAGACTACTCGAATTTCCCCTCGACGGTGAAAGCAAGATACTTTCTTGGCCACGACATGAGAACACCGGAGTTCTTCGTAGCGTAGAATTCCGGTTCCTTCAAAAAGATTTGGTCGACATCTCTGCCAAATTTCTTCATTGGTGGTAATGAGGGCATGAACAGATTGAAGAATGTAATGCAGATCATCTGATTCCACAATCCCGTCGTCTGGTAAAAGAGCTTTTAGATTTTGCACCGTCTTTTTTCGCCCACGGGCGAGAAATTCATCGGCATCAAACTTATTGGGCTTGTTATCGCCGGAATCAGCACGGCGACGAAAGTCGCTCTCACTGTGATTACTCGACGACCCGCCGTGGTCCGACATCGGGTAGAGTAGGATTTTGCTCTAGGTACACAAGATAATAGCCAGGCTGCAGAATGTAATGGCTGCTTTACTATCGGCAGCAGACGATCTTGTGGCATCATGTATGAAAGCGAGAGTTCGATGATGACCGTTCTGAACCCCGCCGTGTCATGTGTCGCCATTTTGATCCAAAAGAGAGATAAGATGCGGCGGTGGGATCTTTTCGTGTTGTTCCGTGGAAAAGGGAGGATGACGCACGCACCGAAGGACGAGAGGCCATATCCTTAAAGGCCTGTCAAGGCTTTTTCGGACGTGGAACCACAATGGGGTTTTGGTGCTACCGGCAAGAACACGACTTCGACGTTTTGCACCCGCTAAAATCGTCATACACGGTACGGTGACAAAGAGGCATACAGGACCCATCATTTTCCCTCGGACTATCGTACCCGATAGTCTCATAGCCACCTGCCCAACAAAATCATACAATGCCTTTCTCATTGTTCTAGGAATGGTGTCTTCTGTAGTTCTCGTGCAAGAAGCAAAAATGCCTGGAAGGAAACTGCCCACAAAGACCGTGCTTATAATAGCCGTCATGGCAATCTTGGTGATTTCAACGTGGAAGGACTCTGCTATGCTTGCACAGATTACGGGCATCAACAATATCAGCATACAAGAGACGACTGCAGATGACAAGCGGATGACTGCGTCTGCTACTACGCCGCCTCGAAACATATCGAAAGGCAGCACCTCAACGTCGTCGTCGTTCTTGCTGCCCAAGAATAACTATCAACCGGTCACTCAGCTGAAAGGAAAGGAGGATTGCACGCCGAACCCCCACCAGCCTCTCCAAAGGATCTCTGGCTTGTTTCAAAATTACGCAAACATTACAAGGTACTTCAATATCTCATCTACTCTGGGCACGGGACCGGTCGTATGCGAATTCAAGACAACTGCGGCTTGGTCGAAGCATTTCCCCCACACCATGCAGCAATTATATGGGTGTTACTCCTATTTTCAACATCACTCAAACCAAAAAGGGCGACAAAAAATTCTCCTGATGTCAGAAAATTTTCATGCGCAGTTGTGCTCCAACCCGTTTCTCAAGGGCTTCTTGAGTGTGCTGACAGATGAAGGAGATGTCAAGATTCAAAGTCGAACCAAGTTTAAGGAAACCAATGGCGACCAGGTCCCCGTCGCAAGCATATCTGTACCCGGTGGGTATTGGATATCGCATGTTAAGGAGCTCAATGAGTTGACTCAGAGGTGGATCTCAGAAACGTCATCTCCAGCTATGAATTTGGGGGAGGACTTTCGCAGCAGCGACAAATGTGATTTTCCTCGTATCGCGATTCTAAATCGACGACCTGCAACTGGTCGGGCTCTTCTGAATTCTGAGAGTCTTGTGGAAAGACTAGCCAACCTCTCTCTTCAACAACACATACCAGTCGGATATTTCGACGACAAATCCTTCGCCGAGCAGGTGCAGTTCTTTCATGGCGCCGATATCTTGTTAAGTCCTCACGGAGCGCAATTGACCGGGCTCCCCTTTCTAGCGAAAGGCGCTTCTAAATGTGCACAACTCTTGGAATTCTTTCCAGAAAAGTACCTCATCCCATCTTTTTATGGCAGTCTTGCGCGAAACTCGAACATTGGATATTCTTACCTCTACCTATCGGATCGGAAGGGGCCGACAGAGTCGGAAATCGCAGCTATGACTATGGGGCAGCGACTCCGCGCCAGGGCAGCGAGTCTCTGCATGTCGACGGATATCATTCGGGAATCGGTTGGTGGCTTGGTGGACGACTGGAAGAAATGCTGTCGGGGAGGTAGGGTTTAGTGGCTGAGTGAGATTGAAACGGGAGCAGAAACGTTTTTCTATTTCTATTTGGTTATGATTCTTCCTAGTCTGTAGCGGGAGTTACCAGATGGTCCATCGGCACAGCTCAATAGGATTCAAAATTGAAACAGTCATTGACTGCGAAACCAGAGCATCTTCCTCAGCACTTAGTCGCCGAACGTCGAGCTCGTCGCGAATTGCGGCGTCGCGGGCTTTCTCTTGTGCATAAGACGACACTGAACTTGAGGCTTCGGCAATCGCCATCGGATCCTTCAGGCATTCAGCTACCTGTTGCTCCTGCTCGACAAGCACGGCGCGCCAGACTGTGTTTCGTACCCTGGCTCGGAACCTCAATGCCCGGCGAGTCCGGCCTTCGAGACCCCTGAAACAGAACCTATCCTCATAGTTGGGCGGGATTTGGGTATTTGAGTTCAGGAGACAAAGCGTGGTCCTTGTGTATCCTTGGATCTTTTGAAAGTCTTCCAAGGTGTACCAAAGCTCGGCTCTGATTTCCGGTGACAGTTCTTGGTGTTTCTCAATGAGTCGCACCCCTACATGAGGGTTAAAGGCTACCGACTTATTGGTGGTTCTGTTGCAGCTCGCCGTTGTTGTTTCGCCACAAGATTTATCATCGCGTCGTTCATCTTCGGGTTTTGTTTCATCCGTACGCAAGATCTCTTGCTCTTCTTCTTCCGAGTATGTGACTTTCATGTTGTTGTCGATGGGATGTTGTTGCTGCTCTGAGTTGTTTTTAGTCCTTCGAAATCTTATGAGAATCATTCTTATGTTGCCAAATGGAGAATGGAATGAACGTCCGGTTGGGAGTGGGGACTGAAGGAAGAAGAACTATGGCTCAAAATGCCGTTTGCCGTATGAAAGATGGAGGACTGATGGATTAGAGAAGAAACACAGAGATTACGCTGGCTGCTGATGGTGGAAGAGGTTTTGTTTTGACGAGCGCCTTACCGTTTTGTGAGCCCCGTTTCGTGGGATACTTTCTGGGATTGTTGCTAAATTGTTAATTAACGATTTAAGCAAAAGGCGAAGGTCATCAGAATTATCTAGTCAGTTGAGGCGAGTCTCACATCACTGAAATTCCAAAATTGCGTATTGCCCATTCCTAACAGGGCAATAATGGGACCAATGGTGAATCATCGCCGGCCTTTGGGTGATAACTTTGGTCTCGATCGAAGGGTTATTAGTTTGTCGTCTAGTCCCCGAGTTTTTTCATCGCAGTCCCAAATTTCGCTAACTATGCATTCCGCCTATTCGGAACGAGCAAGAAGCTTATAATAATGTCTTTGTTGCGGTCGTACGAACGTCCAACGCCGACTTTGATGTCGACTCCTCGCATTTGTAATAATAGGTTGTGAGCGCAGCATATTGTGATGCGATTGACAAGAAAGCGCGAGAGAATCCTTCTCTGAGAATCGCTAATGACGTGACAATGTGCCGCTGAGCTTCAGTTGAAAAAGCGCTATTAGGGCGAGGAGTATCTTGTACTACCGGTAGGTCTTACGAATAGGGTCGGAGACGGGCTGCTTCTACTAGCTCTACCGGTCGGAGAATCATGGCATACGATTCTCCTCGTTGCTAGTAAGTCTATTGTATAGGGCATAAGAATTTTAGGTAGCCGAGGTGATATTCCGAGGGAAGCCACTTTGCGTACGCCTACCTGTTACTAACAACAAGTCCATACTATCCGAGCAAACTATGCTAGCTAGTAGCTTATGGAGTGGTAGCATGGCTAGTGGTACCATCAGTCGAATTCAAGCCTTTAGAATCAAAAGTGGGCAGCCATGTTCACCAGCACGCCCCTATCGTCAGGATGTTGAACTGAGTGATACTTTCAATTGTGGCTAATGTCCACCCGTTTCCCCCCTCTCCCCCACAATCACTTTACTCTAATAGTTCAAAGAAGCGGGCCAAACGATCAATAGGCAACAACGCTTCCCCTCCTTCACCCTGCGACAAGAGTTCCTCCCAATCCTGCTCATCATCGGCGCTATTCGATCGACTGATAATAGCAGCTTCCGTCTGCGACATGGGGCGTTCCCGATCCGACTCCTTTTGAATGACCTCAATGGTATTTTGCAGTGTCTCAAGTTGCTTTGGCAAATCGTCCCATTGCGAATCTTTCAACAACTTGGACAAGGCCTGCAAGGACTCACTCAGAGAGGCTTGCTGCTGTTGTGTAGCAGACTCGTTCATTTCAGCAGACACATCGACATCTGGACGATTCTCCAAAGCTTCCATGGCAGCAGTGTACTCCTTCTTCATGACGGCCTCCAAGGAATTCTTCAAGACGGAGTCACGCGTCTCTTGGATGCTTTGCGCCAAAGCTCGAACTTCCGCACGCTTGTCCCTGGCTTCTTGGAGCGATTTCATATCCAGTAGATCAGTTTCATCCAATTCTTGTCCTTCATCTTGCTCCAATTCAATCTCTTCATCGACTCCGTCGTCGTCGTCATCATCATCATCATCATCTGGCATAACCAGGTGATACAAGTCCACATAATCCTGAAACTCATGGTCATCGACCGACTTGACGATTCGAGTCAAGTGTTGCACCAAGGATTTTTGCATATCGCTTAAGAGATATTGGCGAGTAGTCTCATTTTCGCCAACCAAGGCTTCTTGAAAGGTCGCCTCTATGGCTTGAATGGCGGCTTCCAAGTCGGACCTCGCGACGGCATTGTTGGGAAGCGTCCACGTCTCCAAGTCACGAACATCGCCGATGCTATGAGTCATTGATTTTTGCTTGTCGTCCATCATGATGATGCGAATTTCCGATGTGATATGGAAAGAAGAAGAGTCGGTCTGTTTGGATGAGAGATGCAGTTGTTGTTGTTGTTGTTCCATGGAGCAAAGATGAGGCGAAACATGCCGTGTGGATTCAAGATGGCGCGAAGAAAAAGGCAACGGCTTTTTGGCGCGCGCACCCCTTCCTGCGAGCCCGCCGGCACACAGCGGTCGATGGTGCCGACCGCGAGGACCGGAACGGTGAGAACCTTATGATAGTATGTGGTTATAGTACCTAAGTACTGTTTAGCCTTGCACGAGATTTTCGAGTCCATCCAGTCATTGGACGAAACGAATGGAACCAGGCCGATCTCTCGTGGACGGCTACGACAAAACCAAGCTGTCGGCGGCCATGAGGGGAGGCCATGGTGGTGGAGCAAAAGATCGCGACGAGCCATTGACTTTCATAGCAAACAACATTGCAGCAAAGTCTCTCTTTGACACTGTCATTTAGCAACAACCCCTCTTACTCAGCATGTTCCGCAATCAGTATGATACCGATGTGACCGTCTGGAGTCCGGAAGGACGTCTGCTTCAGGTACGCAAAACAATAATCATGGCTTGGATGTCGCTGCCGGTCTTTTGCCCGTGGTGCCTCCACCGATTGCCGTTCCACTTGCATTGTAACCTCGCTTCTAGCCTTCCTTCTGTGATCTCATTCTGTGCTCCTTCGTCCTTTCTCGCCTATCTCGTCTCTCTACTAACCCCAGGTGGAATATGCCATGGAGTCTGTCAAGCAAGGCAGCGCTTGTGTCGGAGTCCGAAGCAATACTCATGTAGTCCTTGGCGCCTTGAAGCGTAGTGTCTCGGAACTTTCCAGTCATCAAAAGAAGATTCTGGAGATTGATGATCACATTGGCATGGGCATTGCTGGTTTGACCGCCGATGCCCGCTCGCTGGCCAAGTACATGCGAAACGAATGCCTCAATCACAAGTACATTTTTGGACAGCCCATTCCTCCTGCCGCACTCATGAGTGATCTCGCGGACAAGCATCAGCGTACGACACAAACCTATGTGCGACGGCCGTTTGGCGTCGGCTTGTTGGTGGCAGGTATGGATACGCAACGCCAATCGCCTCACTTGTATCAGACATGTCCGTCGGGTAACTTGTACGAATTTTATGCGAGTGCGATTGGTGCTCGCAGTCAATCGGCGCGAACTTATTTGGAAAAGCATTATGAGAGCTTTGCGGAAGCGACTACCGACGAGTTGATTGTACATGCCTTGCAAGCCTTGGTGGGATGTGTGAGTGGAGATGATGAACTCACAAAAGATAATGGAAGCATTGCTATTCTGGGCAAGGATCAGAAGTATACTCTCTTGGAAGGAGATGCGCTGCAGCCATACTTGGATCGATTGGAAGTGAGAAATGCTGAAGAAGAAAAGGAGGAGGAAGACGAAGCCAAGGAGGAAGAAGAGGCGGAAGCCATGGAAACTTAAAAGAGATGGATGTAGTAGGATCACAAACAATGAGTAAATGAATAAGACAATAACGAAAAGAGTGGCTTTCCTCTGGTACTTCACCTCTAGCTAGCTATAATAGTAGATCGCGATCCAGAAAATACACGGTGACGAACAAAATTAACAAATGTCCTAATACAAAAATCGGGATGAATGAATCTAGTTGAGATCAAACTTTCCACAGGCTTCTTCCGATAGCTTCCAGAGCAAATCGCGTTGGGACTCCTTGGTAGACTGCTTGTCCATGTCCTGCTCAATGGCAGGTCCCACCATGTTGAACTGCATGGAAGGTACCCAGATCTTGCCGCGAGTCACTTGGGGAGCGAAACAGGCGTTGATTATGGGCATGCTTCCGTCTTCCGCAGACTGAGCAAATCGCATCATCCACATTGACTGCATGCCTCCATCTTGAGCAGAAGTAGATTGCAAATTCGTGGTAGCAGCACCGGGATCCGCAGTCGTCGCAATGATCTTGGAATCAGGACCCAAGCGATCATTCAAGGCCAAGGTAAAGACTGTGTTGGCCAATTTGGAATGATGGTATCGCACCCAACGTGCTCCAACGAGAATCATACTAGCACCATCTCCCCCCAAGTTTCCTCCGTTTTTGCCAAAGTACTTTTCTTCAAGGTCGCCTCCCATGAGGCGAGCACTGCTCGAGTGATTGGCAATACGAGCTTCGCCACGCAGGTCAGCGGCATTTTTCAACAAGGGGTAAAGTTCCTTGGTCAATAAAAAGTGTGACAAGTGATTTGTCTGCATTTGAATATCATATCCATCCTTGGTAGCGTTGTCTGCGATTGCCATGACACCAGCATTGTTGCAAAGTACATCGATCGCCTGATATTTGGATTTGATCATACTAGCGGCTTGTCGCACTGACTCGAAATCTTGGAGGTCGCAAGGAATGGATTCTACATTGGATGTAGTCGCTTCTTCCTTGAGACTGGATTCAGCCTTGGTGGCCCGTTCTGATGGACGGTTCAGTAAGAGAACATTTTCAGCCCCCTTTCGAATGGCTGTGCGAGCCACCACGTATCCAGTTCCTGAAGTGGTTCCAGTGATAGCGACTGTTTTGCCTTCCAACGAGGGTAGACCGGCTTCAAAGTCATTAAACCATTTGGTTTCGACAGTGTTAGGTTTCGAGGATGAGGCTCCCATGATGATGCAATCCTGGGTGTTTGAGGAGGGGAGTGTGATGAGATTTGTGTTTTATGAATAGTCCTTGGATTTCTTTTTACATATATTTTGACGAGGCGAGGCCTCATTTCCAAAAATCGTGTTTATCCGCGTGAGTGAAGCAATTCGATTTCTCCCCTGCGCCGGCTGACACAGCTCGCGAAGATTGCATGGTTCCGATAGTGACGACTGAGGCTCCACCTTTAAATAGCTTTCGACGACATGCAAACGGACACGACACCCATAAACACGAAAACACGTAATAAGGGTTTGGCATGCCCATCATACCGCGCGCTTGCCAGTCCAGACAGACTTGGTGAAAGACTTCGATCGTTCATCCGGTGCTGCACTCTTCGGCTATTCGAATATGATGTCTTCATTCTCGTATTAGTACCAAAGCTCCTAGATTGAAGCTAGAAGAGAGTCGTGATACTCGAAGGAAGAAGTTTTGGTGGCGAGGACTCTCTATAGTAGGTAAGTAGTAACAGGTAAAAGTTTCACTGTCTTTGGTGCTGAAGGCGTAGAGTTCGCAATTTGCGCTTCTACTACTATTCGCTGCTTCAATAGTTGTAAGAGTACTACTATTACTCTAGAGTAGGCTGTTCACTTTCCGAAAGTTCGCCAACTCTGCAGCCCGTGCACCTACCATTAGACGGTTTGTCGCAACTGGGCATCCGTGCGATTCCGGCGGCTCCTAGTAGCTTCCAGCTCCGCGGCAAGGCCTCGTGCCCTCGAAAGCGACTTATGCATGAGTGTCAACGATGGCCGAAAATTTGGACGACTCCTGAATCCACTACTGAGCCGTTCTGGTTGGCTTTCTGTCTCCGGAAAAAGATCTGGGTGCCTTGCCTTGATTGCATTGGCGACAGCCACGGCTCCCCACGTACAATACAAATTGTGTGCTTGACGTAAATAAGTATCCGCTGAATCTTGAACACCCTCTCGGAGGCAAAACTCTGCACATAGCTGGTTGGCCAACGCTCCATCTTGAAGAAACCCGGCTCGACTGGCCGCAACTGCTGCTTTCTCATATTTTCGAATCACTTCGAACTGATCCTTCGAAGTCAAAGAGGCAAGTTCGGCGTCAAGCAACGCGACCTTTTGGGGCAAGTTGATGGCACCCCCATCTACCAGCTCCCGGAGGGTATCAATGTAGCGCTTCGCTTCAGTCTTGAATCGAGCCTTCCGGCTATTTCGATAGTTTTTAATGCAAATGAGCCCAAAGAAAAAGAGAGTGACGTGATAAGCGGCAGAAGCCTTTTCGAGTCCAACATTTACTTCTTTCAGGTCCTCATAGTACTCAGTAGCCTTTTCCTCGTTCCCCATATAAACTGCGAGTTGCATACCGTACGATTTTAGTATCTCGTCCCACAGGTCCACTTGGCCTACGTTTCCTGCCTGGACATTCATTGCAATCGCCCTACCCTTCGTTATGTCGTCATTCTTGTCCTCTTGTCCACTCAGGCAGAGCAGCAACTGGAAAATTGGAGTAGTGCGGAAGAAGGGTCGCATCTGCTTGTATTCTAACATCTGAACTGCAAACTTCTCCACGTCATCGAGCAGCGGTTTGAAAGGTAGTCCACTGTAGAAGAAACTCCACAAATAAACCGAAGCGCCGTTGAAGGCATTGCTCATGTCCCCGCCCGCTGTGCTGGCCTTGTAAGCATCAAGTCCGAGGTACATACTTTTGGACAGAGGCTCGACACAACCAGCCGCCATGCAAGTCTGCGTCAGAAGCCTACCCCTTTCTTCGTCGGCGGATTCAACGGCATTCTGAAATTGAAGCCCGATCTCGACGAAGCGGTACCCTCCCTTGAGATCGTTAAATCTTCCAATGCAATCCTGGCCCACGAAAACAAATATCAATGGTGTGAACCTGCAAACTCCATGTTTCAACGTCAATTGGACGAGTTTTGCAAGCGCGTAGCAAATGAAATGTATCCTTCTCAAGGACTGACCGGACTCAAGCAAAGTGCAGAGGACATCGATGCTCAGTTCTTTCGTTTTATCTGACATTGGTGGCAAGCTTAGAAGTTCGTCATCTTTGTAACGTTTTAGATCACACATTGTGCGCTCGTATTCCGATGAGACCTGCACGCGATTTGGAGATTTTGGAATCTTCGTCCCGTATTCCTCCAAAAGCCGTAACCCAAAATCGATCTGCTCCTCGATTTGGTTTCCTGCAGACAGAGAGCGAAAAATGACGAGTTTGGCAGCAAGCTTATCTTCAATGGTTCGGCTTGTCAACACAACAGCATCAGCTATCATCCTGCTTTTTTCGGTGTCGCCAGCGCTGAGCAGAGCCGTGGCGTTGGCCAGGAAAAGTTTCACAGCGAGTTTATAGCTCAATGCAAAGGCGGCAGCAGCATCGCCTCCGAGAATATCTATTCCGACTTCGAAATACGTAGCTGCGGGGGCGAACGCTGAGATTTCAGCTGCTTTTTCCCCAGCTTTGTAAAAGATCCTCGCAACCCTTGACCTATTGTCGTCTCGGATCTCTGTGTACATAACTTCTTCTGAGAGTTTCATTTGGTCGGCGACTGCAAAGTACCAGTCGCCAGCAAAGACGTCACTGCTATCTACTCTCATCTTGGAGAGCGTAAGTCCAATGTCCCAGTGAATACGGCGGCGCTCAGTGCCATTTGGTAGCAGCCGATACGCCGCTGACTGGATACTGTCATGTGCAAAAACATACCGCGTATCAGACACTCTGATGAGAAGTTCGTCGTCTGATGCAGCTTGGAGGCAATAGTAGATATCGCCAAATATGAACAGAACAGATTTTGCTCGATCCAAGAGCTCGGGATCGAATGCAGAACCAAAGCAAGATGCAAGCTTCAGTACCTGCTGTACATCCCGAGGGAGTTGCTCCAGTCTGGCCGACAAGAGTTCACCCACGTTGTCCGCGACACGGGTATTCTTTCGAATTTGGTCTACCGAAAATTTCCATCTCAACGAAGAAAAATCGTACGTCAAAAGCGAAAGGTCTTGGAAGTTTTCCAACGACTGCAATAAGAAGAACATATTTCCATGTGTTCGCTCCAAAAGCAACTCTGCAAGATCTGCGATATCTTCTTCCTCTCGTTTCAGACAGGTTGCAAGGAAATCTTTGATCTCCGGTAGAGCCAAAGCCTTCAGTTGCAGCCTTTCCACAATGACCTGGTCCTCCAATAGGGACTGCCACTCGACAAGTGGATGGCGTTCGTCGATGTCGCTATCGCGGAACGTAGCACAAAGCATAAAGTTCTTCATATTTGTGGTCAAAATGCAGTGAAGAATCTCCAGTGTGCGGCTATCTGCCCACATGATATTGTCCAGACACACGATCAGTGGGATAACTGTCGTGATAGCCCGCAGAAACGATTGCATCGCCAACACGATAAGATTCATGTTGTCGCTGCGCCGATTAGAGAACTTGTCGACTCCCACTTGAGTGAAAAGCCCTCCCATCTCTGGTATCCACGACACGAGCGCATGTTTTTGAATATCAACTTGTGCGAATTCATTCTCCATTGCTTCTTGAAATCGTCCAATATCCGACGAAACCCGTACTCCGTTGCAGATATCCGTAAATAAGTGTCGCAGCGTCTGAAACGGGGATAGATGGGAACGTGGGTCAAACTTAGCAGAACCGAATAGCGCTGTTGGGTCATCTGCTAGCGAATTGTGCACCAATGAACTTTTCCCGCAACCACTTGGCCCACTTATCATGACAACTTGTTGGCACTGGGTCATTTCTCTTCTTATTTGCTTGAGACAGCGCTGTTCTTCCTTCCGTAGGTTTGATTTTCTTTCAAATTGCAGCTTTTCCTCGCGGAGGCTGCTTCGTCCGGATATATCTTCGGTCGATAACGATGAATCCAGACTGATGCTCCAATTGTTACCACCAGTTGACCTAGCCCTTCTACGATCTAAGTTGCTGAATCGAAAGAATAGGTAGCCATCGTCAAACTGGTGTTCTTTTGTGACGTGGTGTAGAAAGTCCAATTCGGCGGTAAGTCGTCTACCAATTTCGACCGCATGTGCACGCGATCTCGCCAAGCCCGACTGCACCATATAATCCACCGCCTCTGTCCCAATGAAGCAGTTCTTGTATGTTTTCATACGATACTGCCGGTTTTTGATGCGCACCCCTCGACGAAGCTGCTCCCCCACTGCGACAAGTTCGTCCGTGGACAAAGAATGAATCGAAAGGTCGTCACTCTGGTTGTCACCGTCGTCACCTTCATCCATTGATTCCGAGCAACTTGAATCGTCTTGGTTGGCTTCCGAGAATCGATAGAATAGGTATCCATCTTGGAATGGTTGGTCATTCGTTACGTGGTGGAATAGTTCTCTCTCCTCTGCTAACTTTCGACCCAGCTGGACAGCATCTTCCCGTGATGTCACGATTCTAGCCTGTACCAAAAAGTCGACTGCTTCGCAACCAACAAAGCACGACCGGTATGTCTTGAATTTGTACATCCGATCCTTGACCAGCACTCCCCGTACCATTTTGGTACCAATTTCGCTCAAACTAAGGGTGGAGTCCACAGAGTATGTGTCGCCGGATGACAGTATCGAGGCATTGAAAAGATCATTCCCCACCGTGACGGTGCCATCACTGCCCCCACTGCTTTTTTGATCAGAGCCAGGCGAGAAACGGAAAAAGAGGTATCCGTCGGAGAACTCGTGGTCGTTTGTGACGTGGTACCATAAATGACACTCTTTGGCTAGACGCCGCCCCAGGTCGACTGCCTCTTCCCTAGATCTAGCCAGATTCTCCTTGACCATGAAGTCGACTGCCTCACAAGCCACAAAACAGCTGCGATATGTTTTGAGATGGTGCATTCGATCCTTAACTCGGAGACCCCGTCGAAGCTCGTTCGCTATACTGTGCAACCGAGCGACGGAAAATTCCGGAACAGAAAAAGAAACCGAATTGGCAGATTCGTTGAACATATCGGTCGCTAAGAGACGACTTGAGATGCCACTCTGCCGGTCTGGAATCGGGGTAAAGCGGAAAAAGATATACTCGTCTTTGAATTGGTGATCATTGCAGACATGATGCCAGAGATTGACTTCCTTCTGTAGTCGACGCCCCAGTTCGACTGCTTCTTCCCGTGACTTGGCGAGATTCTCCTCAACCATGAGCGTAACGACTTCTGATGCCACACACACATCCTTGTATTTTTTCAGCCGATACGTTCGATCGCGGACATCCACCTGCTTTCGTAAAATGTTCGAAATGACCTCCAGATCTTCGTTTAGATGTAACCTAATTTGGCTATCTTCTTTTGCTCGACTGGTTGTTCTGCGAGCCAAATCAGTGAATCGATAGAATAAAAGGTCGTCCTGTAACTCGTGGTCAAGAGTCACGTGTTCAAATAAATTCAACTCGCTGGCAAGTCGACGTCCCAGATCGACAGCTTCGGCTCGACTGGAGACGATGTTCGATCGCACCAAATAATCAACGCATTCGCTGCCCACAAAAGTATTCTTGTAAACTCGAAAATGATAACGATTGTTACGGACTGGCACTGAACGTTCGAGTTCTTCGGCAATTTGTTCCAGGCTTTGTGACTCTCGCGTCGATCGAAAGAAGTCGTCGTCTGTTTCATGGAGCGTGTCAATATGAAATAACGCATCTTCTGCCTCGTCTGGAAGGCTCTTAAGACTGCCATCACCTTCTTCGTCAATCGATTCCATGCTCCCCCTGGTAGCAGTAATGGAAGGATATGAATAATATCAACAACAAAGGCATAAGCGGACGATGAGTGAAAGATAGACTGGATCTTCCTACCTGTGCCCAGGAAACTCGGACGGATGCATGATCTTCTTCTGATTTCTGATTTTTTTGCTATCGATCGCGAAGAAGGCTTTTGGCGCCGTTCGCTCTTGTTCGCCGCGTCTTGCCACGCGTGCCATCCTGCGGACGCTCGCGTGCCGATACCTGGTACGTTTGCTTCCACGATTGAAAGTGGGGGACAGGAAAAATCGATCCCTTGCCTTTTTCACGGCCCCCGCCCCCGGTTTAAAATTTGACTTCTTCGACCAAATGAATCCCGCAATGCGTCGCGTGCGAACTGAGAAAAACAAAAACGAATCAAGTCGCAAATAGGCAAGGAAACGAGTTGCTACGTACCGGTAGTAAACCGCCAAATCTGCGGGTGCATGGACGTACCACGGATTCTCCTGAGCGCCGACGTTCACTTCGGTCCAATTACGTGGTCACGAATTCAATACACTCTTGCTCCGATGGTTGTCTTCCGGAAGAAGAGGCACACCACGAATAGGATACCGGTAGTTCCAAAACGGAAATTGGCAGCCACAATACCTAGATATGGAGCTTTGTTTACAATTAGAAGTATTTTGCGTCAGCGCTTTTACCGTATAAGAGAATGCTAAAGAACACCTGGTAAGGTAGCCTTTGCTGGGAGAACTACAACGCTTTGGCGCAAAAATACCGGGACGTACCGGTACGAGTCGTACAATATCGTAGGTCCTCTGCGCTAATTTGCATTGCCGGTTGCCAGTGCTTGCGTGGTAGGCAAAAAGTTCTCTACCTTAGCTAGGGTTCGACTATTATCAGATATAGTACCTGGTACTATACCTTACTAAAGCAAAGGCTGCATTACCAATTCTGATGCACAACAGCGTCAGACCCAGAGCTACTTGTACGTTCTCCTCTCTACGGGAGAAAAGATCGGGAGCTGTTGGACGTTTCTCACTCTCTCTTCCGCTCCTGGCGAGTCTGGTTCTCTCCACGATAGGCAGTCAGATCAGTCTCGAAAATGAGCTGCGGGAAGTTTCCAAGCCACTCGTACTGTAGGCCATCGTCGATGGGTGATGGATGCCATAAAAGATAGAGTTCGCCATTTTTGGTGCATCTTACCGTGACGCAATGTGGTAACAACTGATATGCCCAACCATAGTCCTGTTCCGATTCTGGAACGAACTTCCGTGGACTAATTGAGAAGTACACCTATTTGGACTCCGACTGTTGCCACCAAACTTCTTGACCGCCCATTTGCGAATAATATGCGTATCTCTCATCATTTCCAATCTTTCACATAAAATCTTTCATCGCCGAAACCCAAAACACACATCCATTCCCAATGTCGATTTCCAATCCCCTCGAATACGCTCGAAGCCTTAACAACAAGGCATGCTGTCTAATGAAGCAACAGCATTATGATGAAGCCGTTTCCAGTTTGATGGTCGCTCTCAAGGAGACCAAGAGAATCGCATTGGAAGCAAAATCCAATGCCTTTGCTCCCGGATCTTCCCACCAAGTCGGAGGGCCCTCTTGTTTCGACACGCGATCGGCCCCTGCTGGCACCCCGTGCTCGGAAGATTACCAATGCGAATTCGAGTCTTTGTGCCGAAACGATAAAGCACGTCAACAACAATGCTTCGAGACTTCTTTACGGCTGCCGTATGTCTATGAAAACCCCATTTTCATAGACGAGTGCAGCCTCGCTTGGGACGAGCCAATCATCTCGCGATTTTCTTTTTTTATCATGTTCAACCTGGCTCTTGTTCACCATCTCAAAGGCCTTCTTGCTGGCGGTGACGAAGAAGAGACCGCCAAGAATCTTAAAGTCTCCAAACGATTATACGAGCTCACATTTCAGATGCAAGCCCAAGAATCGGAAAGCAACCTGGTGCTGATGGCTGCTTTGTTGAACAACCTTTCCCTTGTTCACACTGCCCTCCATGCGAACTCTGAAGCTCAGCAGTGCCAGCAACTGTTGCTCAGCGCTCTTTTGCTTCTTGTGGATATGGGTGCGCAAGTGGCCGAGGCTAGATACCAATCTTCGTACATAGACGGCTTCATGGGAAATGTGGTGCATCTGATGGTTACCGAGAGTCCCGTGGCCTTGGCGGCGTAGTTCCGCGACTATGATTTTGACCATTGTTGGACATTCCTGGTACTCACCGCCAATGGTCCAATGACGTTGGGGGACGAAATGTCCTCTCGCGGCCAAAACCAGCAGCCGCAACTACCGCTAGTTTCTTGCATTACTTTTAAAAACATTTTGTCGACAGCAATGAATCATTGTATATTATGCAATAGCTGCTACTAGAAGTACGAGCCGCCGAAACAACCTACTACTAGTAGCTAGCAGCCAAGTGGCCTAGTAAGCACTGATACAAGTGCTAACGCGACCGCAGCAGGAGGCCCCGTCGCGCCAATGAAGGTATGGTAGCAGCCTTTGTAGCCGGTACCAGGTACAATACGCCGTGGGTATCACTACTACTGTAACGACGACAACAACAAGCTAGAACGTAGTTCTTCGGATAGTGCGATCCTTCACCACTTCTAGCCCTTATACAGTAGGCGGGTCTCCTGGTGGCAAGTCGTCGGAGGTTGCAAGAGTAGTCTTCGCCGTAATTTCAGTTAAAACAGCATAGAATGCCAGCCATTGCGAGTATCTTAAAGGAAGTGAGCGCGTCTGCTGCTGTGTTGGTCATCGTCCTCGTTTTCCAACTATCGTACAAAAGGTAGGATTTTGACTCCAGTACTATTGATTGAGTTCTTGGTATCGTACCGGGATACCAGATAGTACCTGCTCAGCCAAGAGACTCAGTACCCCCCACGCCAGATGACAGATGCCAGGAGGCAACAAGCATGCTGCTGCTAGCTGCTGAGTCATCCTCGGATGCTGTTTACCAGAGAAGCAGCCGCAACTTCCGGCAGCCCATAGTTCTGGAAGAAGTTCTTGTGTACATAAAACGCACCCAAGTTCTCCTTTTACCCGCTCAGCTACAGCTTTAACTGCTGCCGCCCGAGTAGCGGGTGTGTGTGTGGCGTGGTTGAAGAAGGCGAGAAAGGAGAAATTGGTAGAAACGCCACTTTTCTCCCTCGGGCCCCGCCCGGCGTGGCGCGAGATCGATATCTACGTGGCTCTAAACTCATCGTAAGTACAACACTACCTGTAGTAACCTCGCATCGTAGCTAAAAGAAAAACTGCTTTTTTGCGCTATTATATCTTGCTCTATCGTCCCTTCTATTGCTACTCCCCCGTCGTCGCAGGAGCATCGGAATATGACACAATAAAAAAGAAAGCATTGCAACAGTTTCTCTAATGTATTGTTGGGATCTCAGGTAGTAGTGAAGACCGTTCGGTCCACGGTAGCGTGCAGTTGTCCCGATGAGAAGCCCCTTGTCACATTTTTTGCGAACAATGATGCGCCAATCTCCATTCCAAAAGAACCCCAGAATATTCTGCAAATCATCCTGTCGTTCACCTCGTGGGAAATGATTCAAGTAGCCGCCCCCCCCACCCCGCACAATAAAGTGTAAGTAAAAGAGACCAGTCCATTAGTCGTCAACCATGGTCGAGCCGAATGAGAAAAGCGGAAGCAATGGAAATTCTGCAGATCCACCGGCGCGGGCACCGATAGAATTAGCGTCGTTTCAAGAAGTATTGTCCTTTGGAAATGGACCTCAAACGAAATTGTTAATGGCTGCTGGAATCATCGTTGCCATTGTTGCTGGAGCATTGGGTCCGTTTATGATTTGGTACTTTGCCAGATCCTTTCAAGATCTTTCGGCGGATCCAACCAGTGCAGATTTCCTAGCAAATGTCAAGGAATTGGCGTTTGCCTTTTTAGTTCTAGGGTAAGTTATTTTGGTGGTCGAGATCTACTTTGTCTGTTCGGTAAAAGAAAGCTCAATGCCCAACTTCCTTCTATAGATCGCTGGCATTTTGTACCTTGTCCATCTACAGCACCCTTTTGCAGACGGCCGCATTGCAAATGGCAGTGGATCTCAAGACCAAGTGGTATCAAGCACTACTACGACAAGATTTGGCATATTTTGACATTCAAGATGTCTCTGGTGCAGCGACAACGATATCTACGAATGCCGCCAAGTTCCAACGGGGTGTGGGCAATAAATTGGGCTTGTTTTTTCAATTCGTGGCGACGTTTCTGGGGGGAATGATTTATGCATTTTATTCGTCATGGCAAACCAGTTTGGTAGTCTTGATGACCGTTCCTTTTATGGCTGTTAGTGGCTGGTTTGTCGTCAAAATGACTACCTCACAGAGTCAGAGAAGGAATGCGAGCTACGCGGAAGCTGGCGCTATCGTTTATACCACGGTAACTTCTATCCGAACAATTCTTTCCCTGAACGGAGCGCAGAGTATGATCGACAAATTTCAGAGGGGCACGGCCTTGGCGTATCGTCAAGCTGTGAGTCAAGTTCATTGGTTAGGATTGGCCAGCGGCTCGGTAATGGCGTCGTTCTTGCTTTCGTCCATTGTGGTTCCTCTCTTTGGTGGTTTTCTCCTCTACGATCAAGTACGGAACGTAGGGTGCGACCCTTCGGGAGCTGTGCCAGATGTTCCGACATGTAATCCGTCAGGAGTCGACATTTTTGGTGCCATGTTTGGCATTTTCTTTGCGGCTTCGGTGCTTCCACAGATCAGTACGACTCTGGAAGCTATCACAGAGGCAAGAACGGCATGCTTTCTCGCCCTGCAAGTTATGGATCGCAAGGTGGGGATCGATGATGCAGCTAGTGCGATGACAGGGACAGCTCAAGAAGATGAGGGTTCCCCAGTGCGTCGACACGTGGGCCAGGCCAACGCGGGCATGGCTACCAACTTGCCTAATTACGCCATCGACTCGTCTTCTACCACTGGAAAGAAAAACAAGAAAATAAAAGGAACAATCGAGTTTAAGAATGTTGCATTTTCCTATCCAACGCGGATGGAAGCAAAAGTATTCGAAGACTTTTGTCTCAAGATTCCTGCTGGAAAGACTGTGGCTCTTGTTGGCTCTTCAGGAAGTGGAAAGAGTACAATTGCGCAGCTGGTGGAACGATTTTACGATCCAACAGGAGGTTCTATCACGTTGGACGGCCACAATCTGAAAGACTTGAACGTGGCATGGCTGCGCCAAAATATTGGGCTGGTAAGCCAGGAGCCGGCGCTATTTGCGGCAAGTATTCGCGAGAACATTGCCTATGGTTTACCCGGTGGAGCCACGATGGAGCAAATCGAGCAGGCTGCCAAAGTAGCTAATGCCTATGATTTTATCTCCGACTTTCCCGACGGTTACAATACCCAAGTGGGTGATAAGGGCGCGAAGCTTAGCGGAGGTACGTGCGTCTCGTCGTCTTTCTTTGCTCCAAGTGTTGGAAGTCCTCATTTCAATCTTTCACTTTCTATAGGTCAAAAGCAGCGAATCGCAATCGCTAGAACGGTCATCAAGAAACCCAAAATTCTGATTTTAGACGAAGCCACTAGTGCGTTGGATAGTGAATCAGAGCGAGTTGTCCAGAGCGCTATTGACAAGCTTCTCGAATCCACCAACCTGACCACAATTGTCATTGCGCATCGCCTCAGTACGATTCGAAATGCTGATATCATCGCGGTAATGGAGAATGGAAAGCTGGTGGAGATGGGATCCCACGAGGAATTGATGAAAAAGCATGGAAAATATGAAGCACTGATTCATGCCCAGCAAAATCCAGATGCTGGGCCGGAATCTGAGAGTCGCAAGAATGGTGCCAAGTCAGAGCCGTCACGGGAAAGCTCTAGTGGGCCAGAGACATCATCAAGCGATGAAATGGAAGAAGAAAAACCCGTCTTGAGGTTCCGAAATGTCCGCTTTGCATATCCAACTCGTCTCGACTCGACGGTCCTCAGTGATTTCAATTTGTCTGTTCGCCGCGGAGAGACTCTTGCTATTTGTGGACCTTCCGGACATGGTAAATCTACTGTCATCCAGTTAATTGAACGATTTTATGACCCCGACGAAGGAAGCGTTGAGTTGGAAGGTGTGGATCTTCGTACGTGTGAACCCCATTGGCTGCGCGATCAAATTGGCTTGGTGAGTCAAGAGCCCACGCTCTTTGACCTTACAATTGCAGAGAACATTCGTTTCGGCTTGACAAACGTTACACAAGAGCAAATTGAACAAGCTGCCAAGGACGCCAACGCTCACGACTTCATCATGACGTTTCCGGACGGATACAATACGCAAGTGGGCGAAGGCGGCACCCAAGTATCCGGTGGGCAAAAGCAGCGTATATGTATTGCTCGAGTGCTCCTACGCCGACCGCGACTACTTCTCTTGGACGAAGCAACTTCTGGTAAGTGTTTTGATTGGGCAGTTTGATTGATTTGTTGTCAGGTGTCTAATTTTCGGATTTTCTTGATTTCAAGCCTTGGATAGCGAATCCGAGAAAGCGGTGCAAGAGGCCTTGGACAAGATAATGGGCATGGAGCACCAAACGACAATCGTAATTGCCCACCGCCTCAGTACTATTCGGAATGCCGATCGGATCGCCGTTGTGTATGACGGAAAAATCAAGGAAATCGGTTCTTATGATGAACTGATGGCCAAAGAGAACGGGCATTTCCGTCGGCTGCAAGCCTTTCAAAATCTGGATGGAATCCTTCCCTCGGATGAAGGGGAGAACGAGGGCAAGAACGAGGAAGACACTCAGAAGCGTGATTTGAAGGAAAAGATTGAAGAATTGAAGAAAGAGAAGCGGGCCAAGAAGGAAAAGATCGAGATGGAAGAGGAAGAATTGAAAGCGATTGACAAAGAGCGGGAGAAGCGGAACGCTGCAAGAGCCAGGCAACTTGCAAGAGGAGACGGAATTCTCTTCTTGATTGGTAGTCTCGGCGCAATTCTCACCGGTGCCGTATTTCCGGCCTGGGGCTTTCTCTTTGCCTACTTAATCGAATTGATGTTCACGCCTGTCCTTCCATGTGACCTTGTGACTGGAGGTACTGGGCCCGAGTGCAAAGCCTACCATAACGACGTCGCCGATGATATGAAGAATCTTGCAAACAACATTTCTTATGCTTCGGTGGGAACTATTGTTGCCTGCATGCTCGGGTATGTGGTTCTATTTTATGGATTTGGAACGGCTACTGAACGAATGAACAAGCGGGTGCGAGACCGGGCATACTCGTCTTTGATTCGCCAAGAAGTGGGCTTCTTTGATTCCAAACCGGCTGGCAAGTTGACAACTCAATTGCAGGACGATGCCGCCTTGATCCATTCCTTTAGCGGAGAGCCGATCCGAACTCTTGTCATCAATGTGTCCAGCGTCGTTGTTGGCCTAATTATTGGTTTTGTCTACATGTGGTAAGTATCTCTGAGTCATTCGACGACCATCCCGACGGACTGAACTTATGCCTTCTGCCACTTGCCCAATACAGGCCCTTTGCGTTGCTCTTCCTTGGAATCTTGCCGTTTTTGGGATTCGGCGCCGAAATGGAGATGAAGATGTATGTTACCGGCGAAGACGACGGCGATGATGGCGATCTGCTGGAAGACGAGCACTCTCCCGGAGGCATCATCATTGAGAGCTTGCTCAACATTCGCACGGTAGCCTCGCTGACGCTCGAAGAGACTAAACTTCAGGAATACGCCAAGGCTTTGGCAGCCGAAAATCCCAGACCCATGCTAAACCATTTCCTAAGGGGCTCTGGCTTTGGGCTTGGGCAATTCTTTCAATTCTGGGGCTTGGGTCTCATGTTTTGGTTTGGAGCCTGGCTGCTTCAACAACACCCCGACAAGTATTCATTCCGTGATTTCATCATTTCTATGTTCGGTCTTTTCTTCTCGCTGTACGGCTTGACCGTCGCGCTCGAAGGGGCCACCGACAGCAAGAAAGCGAAACTGGCGGCCGACCGTATCTTTAAGTTGATTGACCGCGAGAGCGCCATTGATCCGCTGAGCAAGGATGGTTTCAAAGGGAAAGGCAAACATAACATCGAAGGAAAGCTGGACGGCAGTATAGAGGACAATAGCGAAGAAGTCGCGTCCGTTTAAAAGGAATGAACGGTGTGTTGGCGAGATGTATTCATTAAGAGCACGCTGTGCTCGGATTACTTGACGTACTAGTTATGTGAATTAGTGAAAACCCATAGTTGGCAACTAGCATAGAGTCATCGTCCACTTGATAGTCGATAGTGATCTCCTCTCCGTCTGTGATTGGACGAAGAGCTTGAAGTAGCAGCTGGCCTTGATCGCCTCCAATTAGCGCCGCGTTCGGCTTTTGAGAGTGGTTGACCAGGTCGAGGACGGGCGTCAACCAGTAGCCACGCTTGGATCCAAACGCATGAGTTCTAGACTTGACAATTGCGATTGCCCAGAGAAGAATTGGGCTGAAGGGAGCGCCAAGTGCTCCGTCGTCTTCTTCCAATATCACACGACGAATGTAACCTTGACAACCTTCTGCTATCGAACGAACTCGCCTAATCGCGTGGACATAACTCTGACCTATTCGTCCCCATGAAGCCTCGGCATCTTTGGACATCAGCATCGCATTTGTGAAATGCTCTTGTCGCGGAAGGCACCTGGCGTAGACGTGATTCTCTCGACGCAAATGAAGAATGAGGAGGGTCAAAGCAGTCAAGTCAGGTGTGGACTTGGGCAAGGCAAGCAATTGACAAGCGTGGGACTGTCCCCATCTAAGCGATCGAGGTAACATTGCAATCACACCGTCCATCTGAAATTTCCGGGTCGCGAACAAGCCACGGCCTCCGTAGGAATCAGTCCGGCATTCCATTCCCTCCAATGCGGCACCTTGATGGCTGGCCCATTCAAAGAGCTTTGTAAAGTCGGCATCGGTTACCGCGATAGAGTCTTCACCCTCATGATATCCACAAAGGCCTCTCACCACAGAGCAAAGCAGAGAATCACCCGCTGGCACAATGGAGGGGTGCCCAGAATTGCTGGCATCTTCAAAGTTGCAAGATCCTCCGCCGATGGAGGCAAAATTCAAGCCAAACATAATTTCCTCGCCAGCGGCAATGTCCTCTTCGTCATTCTCACTGCAATCATCCTCAACCATTCCCTATGCGCCAAACCAGACGATTCTCATCAGGCAGTGTGTTTTGGAAGCGGTTGTTGTGCGGGTCCTCCAAGCAATCCCATGGCGCTCCCATCTTTCTTGCTGCTACGAGGCTCTCGGAGTCTCTACTATCAGACTTTCTGTTCGTCGGCATGAACTCTCGACGAGATGTGAGCCGGCTGGCTACTTTCGCGCCATTTTTCTTAGGATCATTTTTACGGGATTTAAGATTTGCTAGGCCAGCATTTATTCTTGCTTAATGGTGATCCCGTCCAAGAATCCAAATAGAGCCTACAGATATGAATATTGAAATATTCTATTAATAACCAAAATTCGCGCGCGCCTGATCAAATGGCCAATTTTTCCCGAGTTGACGGTGATGAAAAGTGATTGCGACGTTCACAACGGATTGGACGATATCGCAGGGCAGCATCCACAACACCAATACTCGCAGCTACTGAGATCAAGAAACTGCAACAAATAGAATGCAATCCACCATGGCGCTGGCTGCCTTTGATCCTTACAGTACTCCCTTGTCGATTAATAGCAGCGATGTCGAGGAGCCTCGGATCTTCTTGTTCCCATTGAGCTTCTCGTCGGTTTCAGCATCAGGCCTTCCCAGAGAATTCCGACATTCGGCACTGGAGCCTGTGGGAAATCTCCCCATGTCATCACCACAAAAGGTGGAACCTTCGCCATACGACGAAATTGCGGAATTGCGAAGGCGGCTGGAGGATATCAAGCGGCGGAGGGTGGAGCAACGAGAAAGAACTTTGGCACTCCAGCGACAAGAAGAACAAATAGAGGAGGTAGCCAACGTGCCCATCCGAGAACCCTTTCCTCACCAGCCACGACCCGAAGTCACCAAGAGCAATAATATGGCTCAACAAGAACTTGATGCTCCCGCCGTCACAAGACGGAGACCATCTATTTCTAGTGAAACAGCCGGTGAAACCATCGACATTAGTATGACAAGCTCGGCCCCACCCATCCTGCATCCCAAACGACTATTTTGTTTCGGCTTCAAGGCCAAAACAGCGAGGCCGCTTGTCAGACAATTGGCGCCACAGGACCGGTCCCAGTCTCCGAAACCAACACGCCCTACGCCCCCTCCTTGCCCTGAGAATGAGGAAGCGGGAGTAACCAAGTTGGACAGCCTTGTCTGCGTTAGAGAGAATCCTGAGGACCCTCCAGATGTGTCGCTTTGTGGTGGCCGTCAGCCAGACAAGGCTACGGAGAAGAATCACAGAGAAGAATGTTTTGATCCCTACCAAAGCCGCGGAAACTTCCGTGGGACGGAAAATCCGACTGATCATCTCGCCCATGTCCCCAGAGGACGTGCCCGCAGCGTGATAGGGGAAGAGGAAGACGTGAGCACACTGATGGATGTAGTTCCCTCCAAGAGTTGCATGCCTAGGAGAGCACCGGCGTGGTACGAGCGGCCAGATACGATTGAGACGGATCGATCAGATTTGGAGGCTCGTGTAATGGAGTTGGTCTTTTATGCGAATGACCCACATGAGTCGTTTGACACACTCATGCAACTCGCGATTGGTGGGCTAGTAGGAGAAGAGTAGTTTACAGGATGTTATTCTTGTTGTCAATGAATGCTTCCCGCTCTAGACTACCGATTACTAGTTTATCCTTTACTACGTGTTACGCACCTTAGGACCATTCCCATGCATTCTTCATGACGCCTCCCAAGAAGAAAGTAGTCAGATGAGTCATCCATGACTGAGTCACCTTTCCACCGTTTCATTTCGCCCCACACGCACGACCACCACGTCATCTATCACGATGTCTCTTGGTTTCTCGGAAGAGTGTAATTCCACCACCGCCGCTCTCTATTGCATTAAAAACGGATTTCATGACAATACGCAGGACGCTTCAATCATCATATCGCATCATGGGATCAGTTTTTGGAAAGGAAACAGTGGCCGAACCAGCGTTCGAGGTACTGTTAGAGCGTGCTGGGCGACACGTCAAGACATCGTATGAACTTCGAAAATACGGGGAGCGTTTCGCTGCTGAAGTCCACTATGGTACGGATGAAGATACAGGCACCCCGTTCCGAGCACTGGCAAGGTATATTGGAGTCTTTGGAACACCAGAGAATGAAGGGCAACAGCCCATCAGCATGACTGCACCAGTCGTCATGGAGAACGAAGGAAGCAAGATTGAAATGACGGCGCCTGTCGTAACCGAGATAAGTGACGACGGACGCAAGATTATGAAATTCATGCTCCCTGCAGAATTTGACGAAATGAGCAAGATTCCTAAACCGACCAACCCAGATATTCACATTGAAGAAATTCCTCCGCAAACCGGCGTCGTTCACCGATTCAGCGGCTCCATATCAGAGGCCACCAATCGCGAGATGGCAGCTGCATTAGCAGTGCAACTGACCGCCGACGGGCTGGATTCCATGTCAGTCGACTACGTTCTTGGCCATTACCAATATTGGGGCTACAACCCGCCCTTCACTCTGCCTATGTTCCGCCGCAATGAAATTTGGGTGGAACTAAGTGAAGAACAAGTCCAGCAACTGATAAATAAGTTTGACCCGGCAACTGCCAACTAATAGAGTGAAAACGGAAGAGTTATCAATCTCCACTTTCATTTTTTAGCTATGAAGACCACCCTACTTCTTCCCATCTCCCTCGTCTTCGTGGTGAAAGATATTGTTCTCTGCCATGTGATCCTTTACCTCGTCATACGTCACGGTTTCTTCCTTTACCTTACCATCAAAATCGCGAATGAAAAAGCTCAGTCTTTCCGCCGCAAGATACGTCACGCCTTTCGGAAGATTGGTAGGGGCATGCATTCGTTGACGTTGAAACTCAATTGCAGCAGCCCTGAGTATTTCCTGGTGGCCAGGGTCGCTGACCTTTTCGTTTCTCTTATCGTACAAAGGCCCTCCCCGGAACAAACGCCGCTGGTTCGGGCAATAACTACCGCAATCGCCCAGATCGTCCACTGTGTATGAGTCTGCTCCTGCAAACGAAACGCCGTAACCCATATCTGCCAGAGACGCAATAGTTATACGCGACATCTCAATAGAGCCTGGAGATAGATAGCCAGTCATGAGCTCCCCACTAAGGCATTGTTCATCCCAATGTCCACCAGCGGTTCCTTCACCACCATCCGTTTCGATTGGAAGGCGACCACCTGGACATAATTTCGTCCACTCTGCCTGCGCCAAAGTTCCCGAATAATAATCTGAGCTGGACCCTCCTGCGTGGAGACCATTGAAGTCCCATAAAGTACCGATGCCCAGAACGTGGCCCAACTGAACATTCAAAGATAGAGATTGAACGGCAGAGTGCAAGCACGATGAGGTGGGAAAAGGCATCGGTACGCTGATTGACTGTAGACAGACAGTACTTACCTCGTGAAGGATGACAGCTCTCCAATCCTCTTCATCCAAAAAGGCAATGTCTTCACTATCAAATTTCATTATTCCTCCAATTGGCCGCACCTTGCCGTCGGCCGTCTCCTTAAGGACTGTCGGTCCTGCCATGCCCAAGATCAACCCCGGGCCATCAAGAGGTACCACCACCCCAGAGACGTAAAGATCGTCGACCAATCTCGGCAATTCTGTAGCAACGTCATCTGCCAAAAAAGAACCACGAGGGTCCACGGGAGGATCCCCATCGTCAGTGATGATGGATTCCCATCGGTCCCGGGCAATCGCAAATGCATCCATCCATGGTTCATATTTTCCACTATCACTCTTCAAGTCTAGACAAATGTTGAACTTGGACGTGTCGACCGTATTACAATCGTCCTGAAGGCCATATTTGATACCTCCAACCGGACTGCCTGCAGGAATGTCGGTGGGAGATGCCATCGGAGGATCAGTGAGAGATTCCGTGGGAGAATCAGTAGGTGCCAAAGTGGGATCCGGCAGTGGTTCACTGCCGCCACCACCACGAGGGGCTTCTGTTGGAGCTGGTGGCGGAGTCGGACGGTTCGTAGGTTCTGGTATGGGTGATGCCCCGACTGTAGATAAAACCAAAAAGGGTAACATGACAAGCATGAGGCGACTCGCTACTCTGCGACCACGACATTTAAATCACACAACAAAATTTTGACGTACCCTCAACATAGAGCGTTTGTTCATCCGAGTATATGTATTCGGTGTTGATGTAACCAAATCCGGCTCGTACTCGCCAGATATAAGTTCCCTTCTCGAGATTGTAGAGAGTGACAACGTAGTTGATTCGACCTGCTAGACCGGGCGTACGATAACTCTCATACGTGACATAGTCTTCCCCCTGTTTTTTCACTTGAAACCAAACCCCCACCAGTCCCCGCCCAGTAACGCTTGAAGTCAATTCGTAATCCGAGGCAGAGGAGGAGGAGGCAGCTTTGGCCTCGTTATTACTGTTCCAGCGGTTAACGGAGGGGAGTATTGGAATGGCTCTGATCCTCTCAAAGATGACAGTCTCAGATTCACCCGATTCACTTGGGGGATCCGTTGATGGGCTCCACCGTGCCCTCGTCCTCCGCGAGTTGTGGCTCGTGAGGCCTTCGTTTCTGTCACCTTCGATCCCCGCAACTCTAGACAAGTCGGTGTTTTTATCCGCGATTGCCCCGTGGAGCGGCACGAGGATCAACAAAGCCCGGAGTAAGCTTCTTCTCATGGCGGCAAGTACTGGGAAGGCCGACAGTCAAATTTGTGGCAGCGTTGAAATTGTTCCTGAACAAGCTCTCGAGGTGCGTCGCAAGATAAGGCTTTTGTAGTTGGTGTCTTGGCGGGTCTTGTTCAGCTTCAATCCCATTTACGCTAGATGGCGACCCTGGTATTAAGTAACTTCGGTATTGTTTTGTCTTGGATGACCGACCTCGCGGATGGGATTGCATTCAGATTGAAGATCGTCCCTCAGCGATCGCGGCCTTCGTTTTTTCTGTGACTGAATGGCGGCGCGCGTGCTCGCCGTAAAGTAGGCATTTGGGAAATTTGAACGACCGACTCTCCTGCCCTGGCGACACCTTTTGGCGACACCTTTTCCGTTGCGAGGTCGAACACATGCTTTCCTGAAGGGCGAGGTCCAATTGGACATACGGAATGAATCGTCATAGCTCGTAGCACACATTTCTATGTGTGTCTCCATTCCGAACGAATGAAGGAATAAATGAATCAAAGGAGTCGCGACCCGGCGGAGGATGGATGATCGAACGATTAGGACGACCACAGGTCATGCTTGGCCCTTGCGCGTCATGCCTCCCCTATTATTACGAAGATCTCATGATAGATCTCCAGCAGTTGTCTTGATAGAACTGGACTAATCACAGTGTATTGTATCGTACAAGTAAGCACAAAGAAACTACTGCGGTAGCCAGCCAATAACAAGCATCTTTTGACCGTCCACCAGTACCGCCGTCTTCTTAGTATTCTTCTTGCTGGTGGGCCGGGCAGGATGAATTTTGAATCAGTCCTACTACTTGTTGTTCCGATAGTGCAATGTTTTCGACTATATAGAAGCAAGTAGTAGTTAACTACTTGCTTCGATTCAAAATGTAGTTAGGTGGTCTGGCCTGGTGAGCTTTTTCAAATGTCGAAACTTGGAAGCTTTACAGCGTCGGGCGCAAAGTGTTGCGCTTCGTCCCAAGAAACTGTTTCCTCTTTGACTTCGCCGTCGTCGTCCATGATATACACAGTAATTTGTTCCCCGGCAACGTAAGACAAATCATCGGGTAGTGAAGAGGGTGCTGCTGACCGCAACCTTGCCATTTCTTTTGCAGCTGCTTCAAGAACGATTTGATGACTTCCGGCACTCATCCTCTGCCTGGATCGCATTCCACCTGGTCGGAGGTTACGTAATTCGCGGCGGTTGGGACAGTAGCTGCCACACTTTCCCAAGTCGGCCTTCCCAAAGGGGTCAGCCTTACTGTAATCAACGGCATAGCCCATATCCTCAAGTGATCCAATAGTAAATGCCGACAATGGCATACTTTGGGTACTGACAAATCCCGTCATCATTTCGTTCTTAACGCATTCTTCGTCCCAGTGGCCACCTGCTGTTCCCTCAACGATACCTTTCGACGCATCGTAAGTCTCCACGGGCAGGCGGCCTCCTGGGCAAATCTTTTCCCATTCGGCTTGGGCAGATGTTCCCATGTACCTGTCGTCATAGAGACTACCCGAGTGAAGGCCGTTGTGCCACCACATTGAACCAAGTCCTCTGGAGTAGAAGAAGAAAGAAAGAGAGGTGAGCACAACACGACGGCGTTCATATTTATGAAGGCTCCCTTCAGCAGAAAGACGAACAGAAAGGAACTTACAACACATGTCCGAGCTCGTGAATGATCGTATTCGTGAAGATTCCGCTACTACGGAGCCACGCCTCGTCGCTTTTGTCAAACACCATGTAGCCGGAAACAGGTCTCTTCTTCCCCCTCGTATCGGTTTTCATGAAGTAAGGGCCTGCAAATGCAAGAACACCGTACACACCATCATAAGGCTGTAGGAAACCGCTAATGTAAATATCGTCGACTTTCGGGGGCAATCCCGTTGCTATGAGGTCACGATTTTGGGTCCAATACGGACTAAGATCGATGGCATCGTCTCCATCGTCTTTGAGAATCGCTTCCCATTTCGCCTTGGCAGCCCCGAAATCTTGCATCCAAGAATGATCAGTGCCGTATGGTTTCAGGTCCAAGCAAATGTTAAATTTGGTCTTGTCTTCGACTAGGCAATCACTCTGAAGTCCGGGCGTGATAGGTACCACAGCAGGAGGAGTGGTTGATGTCGTCGGCGAAGGGGTTAGTTGTCCGGACGAGTCGGGAGCTATTGTCATTTAAAATCAAAATGGAAACAGTGCAAAGAAATCGGTGTGAGCGAGGACATGCCGCCGATGATACGATACAATTATGCATACTCGTCCAAGCACCAGACTCATGAAGCAAAGTAGGATTCAGGATGCTGCAAGGCTATGAAAGGGGATGTACTCACCGACGACGGAAAAGTCAAAAGGTCCCAAGGTCTGCGTCTTCAAGCTGCTGACCTTGCTCTTGGTCACGATGCTAACTTTCCAAGAGTGCTGTCCTTCCGGAACATTGTTGACATCAAACGTAAATGTTCTCTTCACATTGGATCCGCTAACTGAGATTGTTTTCGTTTTCGCTGATTGGCCTTGTAGGTTCACGATGAATTTGACTGATTTGAGGCCCGAAGGGTCGTAGATATCCAATGAAAGTCTTCGCGTTGTTTCACCATCTTGAAATTGCGAATGAGTCTCAGGAACAACTGAGGACACTTGCGCGCCTTGCTGTGAAGCAGCGGCGCCTCTCAAGGCACGATTCTCGTCCGACGAACCAACAATGCTGGCGTCGGTGTCGTCAGCAACATGGTGAAGATACGATTGTGTTTCCTGTTGTGGAATGACGATTTCGGCACCACGATGATCGGCTTCAGCTAATGCAGCAGATGCTTTTAACCGAGAGTTGCAGAGAAGCAGTGTAAATGATAGGAAGGAATGAATGTAATATACTTTCATGGTGCTCTTTCGGCGGCGACTTTGGTTGTTTGTTTTTCTGTTCGAGAAACAATTGTGGGCCCAACAATGGATTTTGCCGGATAAACATGATTGATGATTCATTTTCATCGTGAGGATACCTGTTGAAATGTGAAACGGTGACTCTGGCTTCGCGAAATCCAGCGGGCGAACCGTTTCGATGTGGCCCCTTCTGTGGTGTTCTCAAATAACCTCTAATCGGCACAGTTCACTGCCCTTCTCCCTAATTCATCATCTTGATTTTAAAAAAAAGACTTCGCTTTTGTTCCACAGAGAACAACCTGTAAACAAATACTATTAAGTAATGCGGCCATGTCTCAAGAAAAGTCGAATTCCAGGTTCGCACAGAGCTTCAACTGAGACTTATGTTTTGGCTAAATGTCGTTACCCGTCATTGTTCAATTGTTCGCAGTAATTAACACCAGGCTCCACAACCAGGATTCGCAATAATGCGCTAAAATAATGGTGGACATGCCACCGCGATGCGCTACAAAAGCCCTTGAATGATGGGGAGAAGGGCCCGTCTGGCCATCCCATCCATTGTGGACCAACCAGGGACGATGGACCACCAACCAAAAACTCCTGCGAACCCCACCATGAAAGATGGCGAGCCTGTGAACAACTACCCGCTGTTCTCGATATGAGGCGATCCTCTCATTGCAAACTTTCTCACCCCCCTTTAATATTATGGTTCCAATCTTTCCGGAAACGGAAAAACTTTTTTTTATTTTTCCCCCGACATGACCCGAAGCCAAAATCTTTTCGATCGCCAGTTCGCCGGGCGAGCTTCGGATTGGAGGGAAAATCACGGTCCAACGCGTAGATAAGTCCCGTAGACCATAGTAGAAAACTGAACGTCGGCTTTCGTTTTCCGTTTAGCCCCTCACGAAATTGGCGACGATGACCAATAATCACCAATCTACCTGCATCATACTACAATATGGACATCAACGACCACGGAGGGTACTACCATCGAGGTAGTCGGTACGGGATTGACAAACGAATGGCAGTCATCGAGGCCTTTTTGGATCGCCAAAAGGCCGACCTTGCCGTGGACGAAGAAATTGAACAAGATGGACGCAGCTTTGGGGCGCTCCACATACGGGAGGTGGCGGCGGATTGTCGGGTAGGAGTCAGGTTTGCCTACAATGTTGTTCAGGAGTATTTGGCTATGGGCTATGTCAGGGAGCCTACCGAGTACCAAGACGAGTTAAGGGCAATAAGACAACAATACACTAAACTTGGTCCCGAAGAATCTTTGGTCCTTCTGTCACTTCGCTGTGAGAACGACCAGCAACTGTTGACTGACTACCAGCGGGGCCTCCAGCTGGCCACTGGGACAGTTGTTTGTGCGACGACAATCGACAACTTCTTTAAAAAGCGGTTCCAACACAAGGGAAGTCTGAGGAAGTCCTCCATGGTTCCACTGGATAAGTGGAAGCCTTCGAATATTCTGGCATATCACGAGTTCATGCGGACGATCGCTTCCTTGCCCCGACACGACAAGTTTCATTTCATCGACGAGAAACATATCGTGAACAAGGATTGTTACAACAATAGGGTTCGTGCAGACCCTATCACAGGGGCGGTTCGGTGCATTCTGGTGTCGGGAAACTTTCGAAGGGCCTACAATATGATTGCGATCATACGATGCAATCAGGTGGGACCACCAATGCACTACAGCATTGGTGAAGAAAACGGTACTGCCGCTAACTTCACGGCCTACATCGAGTACTTGCTCGAAATCGGCTGGTTCGAGCCCTACGATGTGCTTATTCTAGACAATGCGGCAATTCACTCAGGCGCCGAAGCTGCCATCGTTGCCGACCTTTTGTGGGAGGTTCGGAGGGTTGTGGTAGTTCCCTTGCCCACCAGGGCACCGGAACTAAACCCCATTGAGCTAGTTTTTCACATTCTGGCCCGCCGCTTGCGCCAGAATCGGTACTTTAGTAATGGAATCGTGAACGCGGCGACGATTTCGGTGCCGAACCAGGTGCAAGAGATCGTCTCTAGAATCACCGCCAAAACGGTGATCGACTGCGCCATTCACTGCGGGTATTAAATAGTACAATAGCCGGTAACAACATATAGTCTACGATACAATGCTCAATAACAAAAATAGATTCTTTCATAATGTTATTACATAGTAATCACTACGCTTCACCGTTGTCGTAAGCATTGGCAAAAGTTGATTCTACCACATTGTCGATCGTAACTAATAGTCATATAATACGCTAGCATCAAGAATCTTGAAAGTGTAGTACTAATATTGTTATTCTGTAGTTATTAATATGCTAGTTTTGAGCCGACTTGCGTGGAAAATCCACCCAAGCCGAAGTTTCTCGAAGCTAACATTAAAGTTTCTCGAAGGTAACATGTCGTAGTGCTCCTCTCCTACCATTCAGTCTTTTCAGAGTCGGATTCCTCATCGCGTTCATCGCGTTCATCATCTTTGTCCTCGGGGTCTTGGCCTAGCCGAAGTTGCTTGTCGTGCTGCTGCGCTTCGGACTTGCCATAGACAATCTCCGGCGATTCTTCTTCACCCGAAGAAATTCCAGAGTCGCTGCCGCAGAGGTCAATCGGATTGTGCCGATTGCTCTGATTCATCTTTCGAAGCTTTCTTGGACGCTGCGGGGGCGTCGAAAGCACCGTTTCAGGTGAAACCGAAGCGATTTGCGTCGGCGTTTCAGTGGGGTGCATGGACGACTGCGTTTGTTGGGGTGGAGGCTGCTTGTAGCACTCCAGAACGCTAGCAACCACCTTACCTGTTGCCTCGTGGATGTAGACATCCATACCCGTAATAGTATCACGGGTACGAACATATCCACCGGGAACTCGAATAGGTGGGGACGCCATGACCTGCTGAGCCGACGATGCTGGTTGTTGCCTGACAGGTCCGGTAGGCGGACGAGTACTACTCGTAGACGATGCGGACGAAGGCATCTGGGTGAGGGTCTGTTGGACCCAGACCGGAGGATAGTGGTGGTTCGCCAAGGAATCAGGACCACCCCCGACACTTGGAAATGTACCGCCTTGTTGACTAGCAGCGACAGCAGCTGCATTTTGGAACGCCGACGCTTGATTGATGCGATCCTTCGACGTCCCAATGTTGCGACGGTGCTCCTCGCCTTTGAGGAAAGCGCGATTACGAGCAATCGCCTTCATGCATTTGGCACGATGGGCGTGCACTTGTTTCTTTACCTCGCCTTCTGCCTCCTTGACCTCGATGGCCTTGCGCTTCAACGACTCAACTCGCTGTAGCTCCACCTCCTTCTGACGTACCTTTAGTTCCTCCTTTCGCACGGATGCTTGAACTTTTATTTCGTTCTGCCTATTTAGCTTCTTCTGTACAGCGTCATGCCGTTGCAGAAGTTGCTTAAGGACTTTGCCCTTGTCGGCCACCTCAGACTTGAGCAGCTGGTGTTGGTCCGACAAGACTGCCAACTTACCCTCGGCAGCATTTTTCTGTGCGACCACTTTACTGTGGGCCTGCTGGCAATTCTTGAGCTGAGAGAGCGCATGTCGGAGCTCCGAGGCTTGGATCTTCGACGAAGACTTGAGGGTCTCGATCTGCTTCGATGACTCGAGCTGGAGCTTGACATAGCTGGCCTGGGCTTGGCCAACCTCCTTCTGGCGTCGTGCCTCGGCTCTAGCACGTGCAGCGTCCAGTTTGGCCTCGGCTTTGCTTTCTTGGATCTCCAAACATCCTTTCAACTTCTTTATCTCCGAATCTTTCTTATCGCAAGCCGCCTCCCGACGGCTAAGAGCGAACGTAGATGCGGTCCGATGCTGGCGTAGTTGGTCTTGAAGCCTGCGGAGTCTTGCCCTAAGTCCTTCGATGACTCGAATGCAAGGGCTTCCGGCAGGACAGGCAGGTGCATCCACATGTTGTTCCTCGCCATTTTCGTTATGGGCCGGCTCCTCGTCAGGGCCGTTGGGGTCTTGTTCGTCTTGGTTATTCATCATCGTCGCCAATTTTGTGAGGGCTAAACGGAAAACTAGAGCCAACGTTCAATTTTCTACTATGGTCTACGGGACTTATCTACGCGTTGGACCGTGATTTTCCCTCCAATCCGAAGCTTGCCCGGCGATCTGGCGATCGAAAAGATTTTGGCTTCGGGTCATGTCGGGGGAAAAATAAAAAAAAGTTTTTCCGTTTCCGGAAAGATTGGAACCATAATACTTGCTATCCAGAATAGAGAACACAAAGATCAACAAAATCAATCATGGCAAGGTCGGAAGAAGCTATTCGTCGAAGAGCTGAGAAACGTCAGCGTACCGAAGACGAGCAACGCGAAGTCGACCGCAAGGATATGGCAGAAGCCAAGAAGAAGCGGCAAAGGCAGGAGCAATCACTGCCAGCATCCGAAACGAATGCAGACCATGATCCAATGAGAGAAGTCGGGGCGTGGAAATGTCCAGGTTGTGGCAACGAGAATTTTGCTAGTCGAAAGTGGTGTAACTCCAAGATGTGCAATGAGAGACGGCCCGATCATATTCAAGTGGCACCGTTCATTGGATCCAGGCAACCATACAAGAAAAACGCCATTCGTTCTACCAATGATGCACGGGATGAAGCAGGAGCCTGGACCTGTCCGTCTTGTCAGTATCGCAATTTTGCGAGCCGTGATGTTTGCAAAGAACCGTCCTGCAATGAAAAACGACCCAACAACAGTGGTGTTGAGAATGGCGGCTTGAATACTAGTAGCGGTTCTTATTCTCCACGAAAATCTCGCCATGACCCTCTGACTAGCAAACCGCTGGTATGGTCCAAACAGGCGGATTCTGAAACGCTTTCCAAAAACCAGAAGCTACGCAAGCTGTATCAGGAAACCGGTGGGGCGGGCATGTCGGACGCCGATGTCGAGCGAGCCAAGATTCTGATTACCCGAGACGAGCGCAGAAAGCAAAAGAAATTAGGAAAGGATCAATACGACAAGGCTAGAAGTGACGACGGTACTAGTTCGGTTCCGTCAGAGTCCAAGGCAGAGAACGATGATTCCCAAAGACTGGAATCTCCGTCGTCCAAGCCATTGACAGCCAAATCCCAGCGCGACGAAAACAAGAAGCTTTGCAAGCGCTACATGGCCTCTGGCGGCAAAGGTATGACCACGGACGAAGTGGAACGGGCTAAAGCATTGATTGCGAGAAAGGAACGAAAACGGAATAAACGATTGGAAGCCCAAAAGAAAACCACCATAACTGCCCAATAAAGCCAGTGCCGACGTTTCTTCGACGGGTCTACCTTGCGAACGTTATACTAGATTATCAACATAAATTGATCTACTCCCTTCTACTTCTGGGCTGCAAGCGGTGGTATCGTAGAAAGTTGGACAACATGGTGGTGATAGCGATGATCGTTGTTGTTGGCACGATAAATTGACTCCTTCGACTTATTTAGCTCGCGCCATCTCCGCGCGTTTTTGGTCTTCTCTTTTGCCACCTCGTCATTTCCCGACAAGAGAGAAGGCACAAATTCCGACCATGGGCAAGGTGTTGCAGCCACTTGTTCAGCGCCTCGGATGCAAAACACTTCCGCAAACCATCCCAGCGCTGCCCATGACTGGCAGTACCTTTCATCTGTAGCCCCCTGACAATGACAAATAAAAGTATGCTCAAATCCAGACGATGGCCGCCATTTCTCGTCGGTACTCTGGTCATTTTCCTTTGCCAATGCGAACATCGTTCCCATCGGAATCAGGTGAACGCGTGGGTCATTCTTCCGAGCTCGACACGGAACACAAACAAGAGATCATCATTGGCGCGATCGCCACTTGGACTTTATTTACGTGATGGGGCCGATGGGTTGAATATGACCAGTGCATCATTGTCTGCTGGTGCTTCTGGTGGCATTCTGTCGTCGCCTTCTCCTTCCACCACCGCCACAAACAACGGCAACACTCCAATGGATGTATCACCTTCTAATTCATTTGTCGGTCGCAACAATTTTGGAGATATCATGAGTCCTACAAGTGATGATGCCGACTTGTTGTTTCGAGATGGCCTGGTGACTAGCGAAACGTACAGTTTGGCTCAAATGTACGGCATTCATCATCCATTGGATCGCATGGCGGTCACTGCCAATGGAAACTTGCAACGCTTATTCAGCAGTTACTACGATGCTCCCGTCTCGGTTGTGGTGGATTATTGTCGACCCATTAGTACTACAAGCACTACATCCCTTCCAGCCCCTACTACGACAACCTGGGAACGCCGCGTACAACTACGTGTCTTTGATCAAACCTTTTGTGTGGCAACCAGTCAAGTCCAAGTCCATTCCGCGTACTGTCGTGATTTGGTGGAATCGGGACAAGTCGGACTAGGTCAATTGTTTCGCTATTTGAACATTTTGCCGGAATTTGCCTTGCAAGCTGCAGGTCCACAGGACGGCGGCGGCTTTTGGCGGAACTATACATTGACATGTCCGGAAGTGACTTGTTCGATCCATGAACGATTTTGTCCGGGAGTGTGGGAATTGAAACCGGACAAAATGGAGTATGGAAGCTAGCTAGCTAGCTAGCTAGCTAGAAGCGGAACGAGAGTTTATTGCACTGCTACTCAATACCCGACCCTTTAGCTAACAAATTGCTACAGTACAGTTAGGGTGGCTGTGCAGCCTCCTCGTTGTTACAGCAGTCGTTTTCACCACCATGCCAGCTAGTAATAAAATTGGCTGGAAAGTATGAGCGGCTGCTACCCCGGCCAAGACGATAGTAGAACAGGCAGAGTAACACTACTAGGTACTACCTTTAGAACAGCGAAATGTGCGCGCCGCTATTGAGTCAGCAGCTATCTGGACGATTGGAAAGGAACGATCTCGCCAAATCGTAGTAGTACAAACTTCGACGAGGGCGCATGCCAAAAAATGCTTTTGTTTCTTCGTTTTATATTCTTTTCCTGGAGGATATAACTATCATTGCGAGGATCTGCGACTATATTATTCTTGTCGCTGCGAGGATTGCGACTAGTACTACACTTCAGAAGGAAGGAGTGAAAATAAAGACCGGATTGTCTTTTAGGTGCTGGTTGTGAGGAAAGTTTCTCTACTAGATAGTCGGTCAAAATATGATTGTCGCACTCCCGGAAACAAGAGTAGCTACAGCTACTAAGACAGAAGGAGATTCAAGAAGAAAGTTCATGATCTCGTCTCCTCGTTGTTGCTTCCCCCCCCTCCCTGAAGGCGGGCACGTTCCTAGCACTAGAGGAGATAAGATGATTGATGTTCGAGGAAGGCTGCAGCTGTTTCATTTCTTTGGCCAGGCCCGCCCTTCTCATCGTCCGGCTTCATAGTGAGTCACGCGTCATAGTAGTGGGTCCTCCGTCCAAGGTAGTTGTAGTGAGTCGAGTCACCGCATGGTCTTTTCTGCAACACCACACGCACAGACAATCATAAGCCCCTCGCACGAATGAGGCAATAATAATATTAAAATCTCGACCAGCGAATATTGCATGCCTACTAGCAATGGCGAGCTCCAAGAACGAATGCGAACGTACCCATCTTGCTTAACTGTTGGGCCAAATTCACGTCTCATACTCAGACCCATGATTGATTTTTATCCATTGTTGCTTTCTCCCACAAAATTGTCTATCGAACGGAAAGAAACAACAAAAACACCAAAAATTTCTCAGCAACGACCAAGAAAGAACATTATGCAAAGATATTTCCTGCACTACGTGCTCTCATTTACATTTCTTCTCTGCTACTCTCGGCTAGAAGCGTACGCCGCATCAACTGAAGACGATCCTCATCATGATGGTGCTGGAGTCATCCCACACCAACGGGAAACACAACCGACGAATCTTCGTCATGGTGCCGACTTCACCGAAGTCAGCATTGTTGGCTCGTCGGACGAGAATCGTGCATTGAGAGCCGCTAGAAATCAAGGAGCCGAAGTGTCCTCGGTTGTTCCTGAGACTCATTCGCAGTTTCAAGATGGTGAAACAACGCGCAAACTGTCATTGGATATCTACGACCCTTCGGGCCTCAAATCAGTCAAATTCATCGTGAACCTACAGGGCCAAGCCACAAGGACGGGCACACTAAATGTCAGTGGAGCTAACAAGAAGAGAAGATTTACCTTTACTATTCACAATGTTCCAGAAGGACAGCACTCCTGGGAGGTTAAAATCGTGACCAAGAGCAAGAACAGCAAATGGAAGAAGCAGACCTTGGGACCTTTTGACTTTTCCGTTTTGGGTGAGTTTACCTCTGGAATGAATGTTGTGCTCAGGCAGTCAGGAAAGGATTTGCTTTCATAGGCTTGCTGCATCCTGAACTCCACGTTGCTTGATGAGTCTGGTGGTAATTTGGATTATCGTTTCCTCCACATGTCTTCGCTGACCATTTTTCTTTGCACCGTCCATGTTGGTTTTGATCAAAACAGCTCCTGAAACACAATCACCTTCCCCCATACCGACGGTGGCATCGATCACGCCCGGACTTCAAAATGATTGCCTGTTGGAAGACAAGACCAGGTTCAATATTTGTTTGGACCTACAACCATATGGCAATGATAATTCTTGGATGGAAGATTTTGGGGTGGCCAAGGCCAAATGGGAAGCAATTCTCAAAGACGATGGAGACAATGCCATTGATCTTACGCCGTATTGGACCAACAATCAAGAACTGATAGCAACAGCCTTGCCCCCTAAAGTTGACGACATCTACGTTAGCGGATTCCTACAGCCAATCGATGGTTCGTACGGTGTTCTCGGATTTGCGTCTCCTTACTTCGCGAAAACGGATGCAAACGGGATGAAGAGACCGGTTTCCGGCTTCATGGTGTTTGATGAAAGCGATGTGGCGATGCTCCGAAGTGAAGGAAAGTTCAGGAACACGATCATCCACGAGCTTGGCCATGTGTTGTAAGTTTCCTTCTGTTCGTATGTCTACAGGGATCCTCGACATCATAATCCAAATGAACATCATCGTGTCGTGGTGCTTACCTCATTTTCTTCATCTTCTTCTACACTACAGAGGATTTGGTTCGCTATGGGCGACGAACAACCTTCACACTGGTAGTCTCATGGATGACTGGTACTTGGGAACACATGCCCAAGCCGAATGGGAAAAGATTTGCCCCGGTGGCCGCCTGCCTGTGGAGACTGCCGATGAGTCGCAAGGTATCGGCGAGGGAACAGCAGGTGGCCACTGGGACGAGCAATGCGTGAAAGATGAGATGATGACGGGATTTGTCAGTACCGGAAGTATGCCTTTGTCTTCATTTACTATTGGTTCATTTGAGGATATGGGTTATAATGTTGACTACAGCATGGCCGACCCCTTTGGGCCATCTGACTTGGGTGATTGCGGCTGGTATTGTCCCACCCACCGCCAGAAACGTAATCTGCGACCAAGAATGGAATCCCAGAAGATGAGTGCTAGAGGTCATCAATTGGTTCTTGAAGTGGGTGCCATAGAAATGGGAAGGTCACGGTTAGCAGCACCCTCTTCGCTACCCGATGATTTGTCTTACGTTGCTGGGGAACAAATTACTGTCTATGTCATGGACGACGACGGCGAAGTCAAAGTGGAAACAATTTCATGGGAAGAAGCGAAGCAATATGGGAGGTCGAAGTAGAAACAATTTCCTGGGAAGAAGAAAAAACAAAGCAATGTGCGCCTAGGTGACAGCAGCACTTTCACCAGTGTCTGGTTTGGTACTTGGAAGAAGGCGTCACTGTTCCTTTGTTTTTGCGACGTCGTGCGCCATGCAGTAATAGGTTTAAGTGTAACTACATTTTGTGTTGAAGAGTAATAGTAACAAAGTCATCTAGTGAAAGCTACTACTAGTGGTGCTGATGATCGCTGGGCGGGTATGAGGCTATCTCAAACGGCGAATATCGTTCGATCGGCAAGATAGTTGCTGAAAATACTACATTCTCGACGGTGTTTCAACTATGGATGTCGAGCATTCATTTCCCTACGTATATGTAGTACCTTTGTACTGTAGTATCTTTGGCGGGCGCGCGCACGACCGGCAGCGCTGGATGCCGCCGTTGTGACTCGTAGTAGACCCTTGCATACTTTGTCCACGATGAAGCGACAATGGTGTGATTGTCGTCTTGTATGATAACAGTGGCCTTTTTTGTATATTGTTGAAAGTGTCTACTGTCGTTGCTAGTAGTGATTAAAAAGGGGGTAGGGTCTACTGAGTTGGAGTAGGCGAAAGGGAGTGATTGATATCCATCGGCTCTGTCGGATAAGTCGGTCGATCTCATCATCACCCACTCACCTACTCACGCACTCCAACAACAATCATGTCGGGCCTGGTGAGCTTTTTCAAGGACTTCTTCCCCAATGTCCAGAACATTGATTACAGTCGAAACTTGGAAGATTTGACAGCCCATGAAAAAGGCGAGGCTCCACTTTTCGCCAAAAAGCCCGAAAATCAGGAGAGCCCGACAACTCATCAGCAATTTCTGCAAGCGCTGAGTAAACCACCCAAAGATCCGCCGGTGCAACTGACCCCCGACCCGGTGACGTTTCGTGAATGGCGCAAGTACAATAAAGAATCCCTCAAGGTGTTCTACCTGAGACGATTTGTGACCTTGGAAGAAGATCAGGATGATTCAGATCAAGATTCCGATAATGACGACGACGAAGACGACGATGTCTGGGAAAGCGATGTGGAAGTTCATGATGATCAACAGGAGGAAGCAGAACAAGAAGTTGAAGACGAGGAAGACGGAGGGAATGAGCTGGGCCTAGAGTCGCAACCTACATCTATTCTTCCTCAGACGACGGCTACCACTATTGCTGCTACTGCTTTCAAAAGGCCTAAACGACGCATTCCGCCATTATATCAAGCGATCCATTCCATTCAAACGCTCGATTACCTAGACTTGCGTACCAAAGACTTGTCGTTGCCGCTATGTCGCGTCACTCGAATCTGCAGACTCCGAGAAACAAAACGTGGGTTTCACTATTTGTCATCTTCGGGAGGAGAGTATTCGACACGCTGTTCTATCTTTCCGGGACGCATGCCACGAGTCGCTTTTGGTTATATGCAAGATGATGGACCCATGTCTTCTGCGTATGAATTTTGTCTCAGTCTACAAGTCCAGCAACTCCTTCCGACGCCACTCCATGCAGCGACTGCCAAGGGAGGAACGCCGAGAAAGTCAGTCATTCGGATCTTTTTGTACAATGCCTATGCCAAGGCAGTATCGGAATGGATGGAAGAGCAGAGTATCAAACGCAAAGATTCACGAAAGGACGGTTTCATCTTGAGTCTGACAAAAATTCCAGCGCTCTCCGTATTTCCATATGCGCTTGATCCCCGGGATTGGTGGGATCAGCAGCATGTCGTGCATTATTGTCTGTGCCTTGGGGATGCCAGCAATCTGGCGGCCAGCTATCATAGTAATGGGACGACGGAGGAAATTCGAGCCGATTCGGATGATATGGAATTGCGGATAGCTACGGCGACACTGCCGGGTGAAGACGCAATGGGTGAGGAGCTTGTTGTATCCAAATCCATGCTCATGGGACCACTGGAAGATTCGGAAGATTACGATGCACCCCCGCCGGATCAACACTTGTTGGAGACTTGGAAGAATTTCGTGGAGTCCAAAAATTCTCGGCAGCCGGCGGCTCCTATGCCTGCTCCCGTAACAATGGAGGCCACTGGAGGACAGGCCGCTGCCGCCCCCTTGACTACTGCTGGTCCACTGGTTCCTCCCACAGTTCCACCAGCCATGCCCAACTTTTCGACTGCAGTCTCACATTCGGAACATTCCAAAGAGGCTGCTGCTCCGACCCCAGTAGCTGAACCTACTGTCCGTGTTCCTCCCAATCGACCGCCACCTCCGTCACCAGTCGTTCGGTCGGTGGAGTCCATGTCCTTTCAGGGCTCGGCTCGAAAACGTCCTCGAATTACAGATGTCACGAACCTTTCTGATCCATCTGCTACAGCGGTGGCCGCTCCTACGCAATACATCTCGTTGGCATCTTTGAAATCGTATTATGACGCCAATTGTCGGGGCGACGGTCGTTTCATCAATCCGAGTCTCACAGTCAATATTTATGGCGTCGTCATGGGATTCACGGCTCCTTCTCAAACCAAACGAGGGGATTGGATGCTGACGGCCACCTTGGTGGACGAAACGTGTACGGTCCCAGTAACTCTGGTAGTCTTTACCAAGCGCCATCTTCTACTGCCAAAATTCGAACGTATGGGGGACGTTTTAAGATTGCATCGGGTAGGCTTACAAATTTGGAAGGGAGAAGTTCAGCTGACTGGAAAACGTGTCAGCTCTTATGTAGTGGTGAGAAGGTCTAGAGATGCCTCCTCGGCAACAACCACCACCACAGCAGCAAGTCCATCTACAAATGCTTGCGAGACGGATATCGCTGAAGCACCTTGGGTAGTAGTTCCGACGGCCACCAAGGAATACGCCTTTGAAGAATCCGACGAAGAACGATCACAGTGTCTCTGGCATTGGGGCCAGAGACTATTGCGGCAACAGCCCACTATGACTCATTCAGACCATCGCTTCACAATCGCCGACATGGCTAATGTTGCGGATGACGACGAGGAAAAGATCCGGGATCGTGATTTGACGGTGATGGTGACGGCCAAGATCCCCTTCCCAACGGATGCCTTGACGGGCATTACGGCCCGAGGATTTCTGCGAGTTTGGGACGGAACGGGCCAAGCGCCGTCGGACCCCCTGCCAATACCAACAGCAGTCGCGCGGCAAACGCAAAGCACGGGGGACCCTCCTGCTAGCGCCTTGACAAGGATTTCTTACATTATTGAAAAGCTAAAAGGGTCGTATCAGGATGACGTTGACATTTCAAGGCTGGAGACACCCGAGTCAGCTTGTGGCAAAGTTGCCAATGTTGTTATTTGGGAAGCTGCGCATTGGGAACTAGTATTAGCGCACGTGCCGATTGGATCGTTCATTCGGCTACGCAATGTCGACGTGAGGCCTTGGAACAACCAGCCCTTTCGATGTAAGTTGTCGGGTTACACGTTCTGTTTGTTAAAGGTGGTGGATACTCATCCTTATATTTCTGCTTCACAGCATTCATGGTGCACCCCAAAACATGGCTATCGCCTTTGCCGGACGAAACCTACGAAATTCGAACATTGTTGATCGAACACGATCGCCGTGTGAAACGCAAGGAATACAATCCCATGTCGGGACTCCTTCCACTCCTCTCAGATGCCCTGCAAGAAGTGAGGACCATATTGCAGTCGGCCAGTGGTAAAGACACTGCAACAGAGGAGAAAGTGGACGCATCTCCGGCTCGGTCGGCGGCTGTAAAGCTGGGAAACGGCCTCGCAGAATTCGCCTGCAGACCTGCTACCTCTAGCGAGATCCTAGATGCTGGTAGTCATCCTTCCAAGAAGCGACGAAAGAATCCGAACGACGTGTACAATGGAATAGTTCGACTACTGGAACCTACCATTCCTGCATTCAATGGAAACTTGCAAGTCTATTGTAGCGGCACACCTCCCGCCTATCGATTGGTGGCGACAGTCAGCGACGACTCCAAATCGTTGAATGTGATTGTAGCAAGCCCCGTGGCGGACAATATCTTTCTGGTGCCGGCGGCGGATGCAGCGCAGGGAGGACGATGGATAGAGTCTCCGTTTGATCCGAATCAGGCTTGGAAGGTGAAACTGCGAGGTTTACTCAAGAACGGCCAACGATATTTTGTCATGACGGATATCAAAAAAGTGGAGGGTGACTAAATTCTACCTGGTACTCTAGGAGAGTTCGTGTGAGCATCTTGCGTTGCCATAGTACAACGACGATGCTTCCTGTACAGCAGCTGATATCAAGATTACTCTGCAGTCGGTAGGAGTAATATCACTTGTAGCAATGATAACGGTAGAGAGGGTAGTGTCGTCAGCGGATTGACTACTGCTGTGCTACATATCTTTTGCTAATTGAATCAGCGTTGCGATCGTGCTGCAGGCAAAGCTGGGAATTAGCCAAACTTGGGGGAGGGGGATCTAGTGTAATGTTGGGGGTAAATTTCAAATACCAAGTCCTCCGTTCACACGCGGGCCAAGCGATGAGAAGCTTAAGTCACGAAGATTGTCATATTCCTAAACAACCATAATAAGTTTCTAAGTATCGATACCGATACCTGGCATGCGCGCGCCTGGCATTTCAGGATCTTTCAGCCAATATGGTCGAGCGAGTCGAGTCGTCGTCCACCATGCCAAAAAGAAATGACGGGACCGTACGCGAGAGATGGATGAACGACTATGTCGAAGGCTCTCTGCAATCCGCACTTTCCCTCTTGGACTGCATTATCTCTTTGTACCCCGTATGCATTTCAAATGTTGGGTTCTTGTGAATTGTACTTAGCCCCCAGTACGATACCGAATGCCGGACTGGGCATTTTCACTGGCAGGGAATTGCATCGTGGCGATGCCATTGGTGGATCCACGGCACAAGAAGGAGATGTCGCCATTCCCATCCTGGATCTGGAATGGCACAATGCCGCGATAGGAGAGGAAGAATCGTTTGCTAATCCTTATAGGGATTATGTGTGGGGTGCAACGAGTATGGGCCTTTTGCGAGAAGGCTCAGATTTCGAGGCCATAACGCTGTTTTGGCCTGGCTTGGATGCGGCCATCAACGCGTATGCTCCATTGACAAATGTGGCTCGAGCTCTGCCCGACTACGACCCCGATTTGAACGCTACGATGCATCGCTCCAAAGATCCAGCCATGGGAAGCTTTAGTCCCTATGTGGGGGGCCGTGCCTTTGTCAAGCATTTTGTTCCGGCCGGTGGAGAGTTATTCAAGGACTATGGGGATGCCTGGTTTCGAGATCGGAACATGAACATTCCCGACATTTTGGATTTTATAAAGGCAGAGCGTTTCTTGCGACATTTTGCCTTTTCAATACCCCATTCGTTCCAATCTGACGTGTTTGATCTCATTCAAAATGTTAAGAAGATCTGGGATCATCCCATGGTACTCCGAGCCATTCCAGGATCCTGGCAGGACGTAGAACCCGGTCTTCTGCAGTACAAACAAGGCAAAGCCACCATTGAACAAGGGCTACGGCAGTGGTATCAACCTAATGCTACTCGATCTATCGAATGGCTCCAAGAGCACGGAGTATGCTTGGATACTCTACGGTCAGGCATCTCCACTTTGGATGGAGCCGGCCGAGGGGCCTTTGCGACACGATCGTTTCAGGAGGGTGACATTGTTACTACTTCTCCCTTGATTCATACGCTTGACAAATCCATTCTGGACATGCACGAAATCGGTCCAGACCCCATTAATCCTCAAAAGTATGCCAAGCTCCAAAAGATTGGAACACAGATCGCTATCAATTATTGCTATTCTCATCCCGAAACGACACTACTGCTCTGTCCCTATGGCAAGGGAATCAATTCAATCAATCACGCCATGGACAAGGAAAAAGTCAATCTTCGAATCGAGTGGCCCAAAGATGGTTTCTTGAACCACAATGCCACCTTTTTAACAAGATCCCTCCAAGATTGGGGCGCAAATTTCAAACCCCAGCTAGCACTCCAATTTGTGGCCACCAAATCTATTGCTCCGGGAGACGAACTATTTTTGGATTATGGCGAGGACTGGGAGCGTGCGTTTCAGGCGCATTCCAGAATGTGGCTCCGCTCGGAAATGATCGAGTCAGTTCCACATGGCAAGGGATATATTTCTTCCACCACCTGGAACCGACTATATGGAGGCAAGGACACATTATGGACCCCCGAAGAGATTCAGCAAGATCCCTCGAAGGCGCCGCCATTGTATTTGCAGCTACGATGCCATTCGGACATTTTGACACATCGCCACGCACGCTTTTACAGGTTGAGTTGGGATGGAAATTGGTCCAATGAATTGACCGGAAATGAATATGGACGCCCGTGTCAAGTTGTAGGTCGACAACTGCGCGTATCCAACAATGAGACGAGGACCGAGTCCTATTCCTACAATGTGGTCATAGAGGCTATCGTGGATAGGGATACATGGGAGATCGAACCTGTGGAGAAATTCAACATTCCGCGCCGTTTGATCCGATGGTTTGACCAGCCCCATACGACCGATCTACATTTGATCATGGCCTTTCGTCATCCATTGGGTCTGCCAGACTCAATGGTATCGCAGGAATGGAGAAACGTAAAGCTGGTGAAACGAACTATACTGACCGCGCCCACACCTAGTACAGCTGTGCACGAACCTCGCGCCGAAGCTTGCCCCGCTGCGGAAGCCAAAGCCATCAACGATGAACGAACCGTACGTGATACCGATGCCTCCGAGACTCCCAGTTACGACCACATACCGCCTCACGCTCCGCTTATATGTGACATCTACCTTGCTCCTAGTAGCATTCCTAACGCAGGCTTGGGTGTTTTCGCTGGGAGGAGCTACGAAGTTGGTGAAAGTGTTGGCCACGGTGATCTAGCTATACCGTTGTACGGCTCGTTGACTCGAAACGACCACTGCCTATTCGAGAATACGGTATATCAAAATCCATTTGAAGACTACGTTTGGAACGCCAAATTCTTGGGAACGGGTACCGAATTCATGGTAGAAGATACCACAATGACCACATTTTGGCCAGGTTTGAACGCTGCGGCGAACAGCTTTGCACCGTTGATAAATTTACAGCAGACAAAACCAGAATGGGACAGTTCATTGATGCATCGGAATCGGGACACTGGGGCGGGCGCTTCCTCGGTATTCCACAGGGGGGTTGATAAGGCAAAGCGATCAATCCCAAAGGGAGGCGAAATGTTCAAAAATTATGGAGTTAAGTGGTTCGAAAGTCGGAAATCTTTGGAAGGATTGCCTGTTGTGGAAGACTATAACCGTGCACGAGAATTACTGAAAGGCTTTTTTCGGTTATGGGACGAGAGTCAATCGCTCAATATCGAGCTTGGTCCGCATGTTTTCGACTTGATGGCTAGTATTGGTGGGGCATGGGCTCGAGAGTCGACAACTTTGGTCGCCCTTCCGGACACTTTTGAGGGCGCTAGCAACCTCATTCGGACAATGGACGGCGACTTTGGCCTTTTGCACCAACCCAATCACACGCGGGAAGTGTCATGGCTCGAAAAGAACGGGCGTTGTATAGACCATATTGTTCCTGGTCCATCTAGCTTGAAAGACGCTGGAAAAGGTGCTTTTGCGAAGCGATTTCTTCCCAAGGGAACAGTCCTCACTGGTTCACCGTTGCTCCATGTGCGACGCGACCGACTAGTGCTTCGAACAAGCGGTGACGATCCCGAGGCATGCCTGCCCAACGACGTGACATCCAGTTTACCCGAGCACGAACTCCTGTTGAACTACTGCTACGGTTGGTCTGAATCCTCTTTGCTGCTGTGCCCCTATTCTACAGGCGTGAATTACATCAATCATGATCGAACACGCGCTAACGTGCGAGTGCAATGGGCACAAAACGGGGATTTAAATCATGACAAAACGCAATTCGACCGTTCTCCACTGGACTTCGACCAACTAAAGCATCCACGCTTGGTCTTTGACTATGTTGTTACAAAAGATATTGGGCCGAACGAAGAAATCTTTTTGGATTACGGCGACGATTGGATTGCCGCATGGCGTAATCACTCCGAACGATGGCAACCCAGGCCAGAGTGGGAACACTACATCTCTGCCCATGACTTCAACGAACAGGTGGCCGCAACGCCGTATCTTCGAACCAGATCAGAAGAAGAAACGGACCCGTACCCAGAAAATTTGAGGATCCATTGTCACTCGACGCTTGCGAAGTATTCTATAGATTACTTGACCAACGCAGGGGTCGACTTGGACAATCCGGCACATCTGCAACGCATTTTCCCGTGGAAGACGGATTCCGAGGTGGAATATGGACATTTTTGTCGCATCGTCGAGCGTACTGCCAGAAAAGGCCGCTCAAACTATGCGTACACCGTGGAGATAAGCGTCCCTGATTCCGCGGGAACGCTAAATCGCGAGGGAGTGCCTCGGGAGGCTATCCGATTCTTTGACGAACCATACTCGACGGATCTTCACCTGTCGACGGCCTTTCGCCACAACATTGGGCTACCGGATGATATGCTGCCACCGGCATGGAGGGACGTGATCTCAAAGGAAAGATAGGCAAATAGATTTACACGAAGACGTGTCGGGTACTGCGTTGACTAATATATTACACCCATAAGAAGTAAAAGTGTCTATCTATAAACTACCTTGGCGGCTCGAAAGCGGCCTGAACAGCGCCTAATGGCATTTGAATCGGAGTACGGCTCGATGACCCAGTCATGGGCCAAACGTAAAAGCAAAGTAGCGTTGTGAGCCTGACGAGGGCGTGTCATTGCTCCTTCCCTCATGCCTCTTGGGTCGGCAGTAGCGGTTCCGTCATATCATCATCCCCTGTAGTGCTGCTAACTGCATCGGTCTCTGCAGCAAAGGTTTCGGCGGCATCTTCTCGCTCCCTTATCATGGTGTTGCTTCTTCGACTACTACTAGAAGCTTGGTCGTCCCCGCTTGTCGTTATTGTTCTTGTCATGGTTTCATATTTGGCTTGTTGATATCGTTCCTTATCGGGCAAGACATGTAACATGAAATGATCCACCACGACCCGTGCCACAGCCAACAAGCCCAAAGCTGTCGTTAATCGGATCAGAAATTGTACCATTTCAAATTGATGAAAGGTTCCTTCCACCACTAGAGCTACTTTCAAACCATGCGCCCGCATCAAGATGCGAGCCTCTCGATATTCTCGATAATAAAAGGATTGACTTTCCTTGTAAGAATCGCCAATGAGTTGTGCCAAATAAACATAATGGGGTTCAACCAATCCTCGCCACGAAACAGCATCATTCCAAACCACTTGCAACAAGAGAGTTCCACCGGAACTGCGCAGTGTGGAAGAACAATTCCTAGTTGCTGTTGCTGCTTCATTGTCCGTAGTACTATCATTTGTACCAACGACACAATCGTCCAATGTGACACCAGCCGCTTGAAGCAAGACATTGACCGAGAAAAAGTCTTGTTGATTGGTGGTTCGATTGGGACCTATAAAACAGGGCGCACGATCCGTCAATTGCCAGGATCGTTCCGTTGTAAAGGAATTGTTTTTGGCATGCTCGGATTGACACAGCGCTTCATTCCGAGATTTCAATCGACCTTGATAGTCTTTGGCTTGTGCCGAACAAGAATAATGTGGCTTTTGGTTGTTGGTAGAACGAGAATGCGATCGACATAGACTACTCGAAGTCACGGCATGTTCCATCAAGAGAGTAAAAGCTTCCGACTGGGCAATATAAAAGGGTTCTGCGGCCTCATTAGTATTCTGGTAGGTTTGAGGACAGGTATCTGCCGTTGAATGACATATCAAAGTTTGATTGTACGTGGTAGCTCGCGTCCAAAGTACCAAGGACGTTTCTCGAATGACTTGAGCATTGACAGCCTCGTAAATTTGGCAAGGATAAATGGGTCCCGAATAGTTGCCGTCGCCTTTGTACTGAGAACAGTACGGCAGACTGGAGAGTGGGCTAAAGGCATTGGAACATCCCGGAGTGGCAGGATTACAATTTTGGACGGTGGGTTGCTGCAAGGAAAAGCGAGTAAGGCCCGTCACTCCGTAGGGCTCAAGGTAACCATTTTGTTGTATCAGCTCGACTACCACAACGTACATCAGAATGGCCAATAACAAGATTCCTCTTAGAACGGCGAGTCGCCGATCGGGAATGGCCACGTATTTCACCGTTTCGTAAGAAGAAAAAAAGGAATCCATCCAAAGAACGGTGGCATTTGCGGCAACGGCAACAATAGACAAGAAGATAGGCCACAATGAGAGACCCCGACCACGACCATCATGGTCGTCGGTCATCGTCCAGCGCATATCCTTCGCATCTTGTTTCGAAGCGGCGGCGGGAATCAAAAGGTACCTATCATATGTACCTATCGTACGCCTGGGTGGTTGCCATACGTACATACATTCGCGACGCGCGCACCAAGGCAAAAGGCGCGGTACTCATGAGAAGTCAGATTAGTCGAAGATCCAAGATCACTCCGATCCGAGGAGAAAAGATACGCGCGCCGTGCAACAGCCTCGCTCTGCCATCACCCCACAGTACGATACAGTGCCCCTCATTTTGCTGCCAGCGGACGACAACGGCAGTGAGACTCCAATAATAGAATGTTTGCGGTGGTATCGATGTCGCTGGTGAGAATGTAAGGGCGTTTTGATCTGAGTGTCGTTGATAATGAGTGTGTCTATTGGTGAATTTGGGGCTGTGGGCGACGGAATCCAGGATGATACTGAAGCCTTCGAAAAGGGTATTGCATGGATCCAGCAAAACGGGGGAGGACAACTGATAGTCACAGGTTCACAGCAAGGACAAGTGGTGTACAGGATTCGGCCTATCAACTTGACGAGCCACATGGAACTGTACATTGAGTCGGGCGCTATGATCCTGGGAATTGCCAACGCATCTCTGTGGCCCGTCATCCCGCCACTCCCGAGCTACGGTCAAGGACGGGATCATCCTGGACCCCGACATACCAGCCTACTTCATGGAGAAAATTTAGTGAATGTAACGATACGTGGTCAAGATCCATTCAAATCAATAGTGGACGGCAATGGAGCCTATTGGTATCAGTTGCACGATTCTGGTAACGAGACGATAACCCGGGGGCATTTGGTGGAATTCATGTACACCAGAGGATTCCGCATGTACAGCCTTTTACTGCAGAATTCTCCCTTTTGGACAGTCCATCCCTACGATTGTGACAATGTCCATATCCAGAACGTCCATGTTGTCAACGCCAATCATACTCCCAATACCGACGGGTTCGACCCCGATTCCTCTCGCAACGTTCTGATCGAAGACTGCACCTATACCGGAGGCGACGACTGTGTCTCCATCAAGTCGGGGTGGGATTGTTTTGGGGTCGAATATGGAAAACCTGCCAGCAACATTCACATTCGTAACTTGACCTGTATGGTCAACCGAATATCGTTGGGATCGGAAATGAGTGGCGGAATCGAAAATGTCTTGGGAGAACAAATTTATTTTCCCAGTCTTGCTTGGGAAGTCGTCAAGTTCAAATCCGGAGAAAGTCGAGGAGGCTATATGCGAAATATTACCTTTCGAGATATCAAGGTGACGGGGCTGTTGAAGTCTTCTGCACTCAAAATCGCCATGAATCTATACAGTGGGACAGACGGTCGGAATCCTTCATGCCCCGCCAGCTGGACTCCACCTGTGGCACCCGAGTTTAAAGATTTTGTCTTTGAAAATTGGGATGGCATGGCGTCAACGTTCATTGCTCAGAACTCGTACGATCTAGAGGGACTGAACCCCGCCAGCCCCATTCAAAACGTCTTGTTGAAAAATTTGTACTTTCCCGATCCGATATCCCCAGACGCAGGTATTGCTATCAGCTCTTGGATTTGCACCGACCTGGTCAACGTGTCTGTGGTCTATGACACGGTGACGCCTGGGCCGCCTGTTGGAGTAGTGAATGGGACTGTGGTGCCATCACCGCCTTGCAAGATGCTACAAATAGACACTTCTTCAAAAGACGAGGCTGAGGCTGCACCGTTTTTGTTTTCCAAAGGCTTGCCACAACTTGCACAATGGAGGAAACTGGTCGACAGCCAAGATTCCCAGCAAGTGAGGGAGGAGCTGCTGGATTGGCGTCCCTTCTTTGCTATATCAGTAGCGTTTCTCAAGTCTGTGCAATCCTCGATAAAGGTTGATTCCCAAGCGAGATCTCTGGCATTCTTGCTACCCATACTCCTTTTGGCTCGTGCCTCCCGTCGACGGCATCACAGCACTGGTTTGGGGGAATGATGTGGTACTTGCAACAGCAGTAGAAAAATGATCAGTTACTGCATCGTCGCTGCATCACCATGGCTGAACGTCGTCGTAATTTCTAATGGTGGTGTCTCCCACTCTCCCCTCCTACTACTTCGTAATAGCTAGCATATTGTTGATAGATACGAAATAACTATGTTGCAGTGATCCCAGGGGAACGTTTTCTCCAGGAAGTCCACGTTTCGACTATTTTTCGCCTATGTTTCAATTCGAGGAAAAATGAGGATGACCTGCTGCTGGGCACGCATCTCTGTCGATCGTATTGGTACCTCCGGAAAACAGGTTTTTCATTGGCTTCTGCCGTGCTAATAGTCGCTACGAATGGTGGCGAAGGGAGATTTGACGCCACGACCATCAGCATCCATAGTCCATGTTTCAACTGATTGTAGCCCATGTTTCCACTCGGAAAAAGTGCCTGTGTGCATTGGGTTGCCGTAGTCGCGCGAGTATTCCGAGTACTCGCTGCTAAAGAACACCGTCACGAACCGTTAAAGTATCCACGGCGCAGCAGAGAAGATTGCATTTGACACCACACCATCATGCATGGAGTGCAAGCCAAGATCTGAGAACCTGCAAGAGAGCATTGTTTCTCAAAGACAGCAGCGGCAAAGCACCCTCTCCACCCAACGAAAATGGCAGCCACCAAGCCTCCTTCGCCTCCAGAACTCCGATTCTACCAGAAGCAGCTTATTTTCAAGCCCGGATTCTTTGGTTGGCAGATCATCGCCTTTGTCGCGGGGATTCTTGGCGGAAATTATTACCTGGCCACTTCCTATTTCCCCAAGCCTTCGGGTGGACCCGTGATTTGGGATGTGAATGAAAACCAGGTCCTTCGCACGTTTCTATTCTGTGCTGCCGGATTGTTTCTAAAGACCATGGCAATGCCCTGGATTGTGGTCTACTTTGCGTGTGAAAATAATTCGTTCAACAAGAACCCCGAAGATCTTGGTACTGGCGTGGGCCCCCTTACAATGAACGATCCCATCAAGGATCGCTTCAATCGAATTCACAACAACGACCTTGAAAACGTGCCCTTTATGCTTCTCATGGGTTTCTTCATGGTTCTAGTCAACCCCGACCCAGGTTATGCATCGTTGTTGCTCAAGGTCAACCTGTACACTCGCTTGATTCATACTGTATGGTACTCTGCCGCCGGCAGCCACGAGATTCGAGCCACTCTTTGGTCGATCAATGTGTTTTGCATGATTGGATATACATTTCAAGTATTGATCGGTATTGGGGCAATGTAGATGGCTGTTGTCTTGCTTGAGCAGCAGCACGGAACGCAAGAACTGTCAGAGTGGTGCTACCTGGTGGGGATATATGAGGAATATTTGTTTTACATTATTAGATATACTGTCAAGTATTGGCCGGTGTTGGGGAAATTTTTATTCTCTTCGTTTTTGAGCAGCCGAACAGGCAGCACAGCACGGAGAACAGAACTCGCAGAGTAGTGTTGGCTGGTGGGATATGAGGACAAGATCTAGAAGAAATTATCGAGTGGAAATAAGACTATTTTCTTTTGAACTACATAAAATTCATCGGTAAAACACAGATGACACGATAGCTATTCCAGCAAAACGTAACACGATAGTGTAGCGGCAGCGAAAGCAATCGAGTCACGAGTTTAATCGGAATGGTCGACTCACCTAATTGACTCGTACGATACAATCTCATTTAACGCCGCGCCGTCTCCGCTACGTTGACGACACGCGCGCGGCGCATCTCATCGATCTCTCGTGTCAGATGACGTCGTGTGTCGTGGCGCGAAATTCCGACATCAATCGCCAATCGACGATTCCCACCATCTGCTTCGCTCCTGTGTTGCCCCTCTCGGCACTTTCTACCAGTTGTGTCTTTGAAAAGAGTTGCTTTCCTGCACGAAATGGAATGAATACTCACCATTGTGGTAGTAGTATTCTACGTCTCGCAGTTGTTTTTCTTCCATGGCTGTTATGTTGGGTGTACGTGATTTCGGCATCGTCCCTTGCCTATCAGGTGGACGTGCCGTCCGTTTGGAATGTCACACGAATCGGGGCCAAGTGGGCGACACTCGAAGATTATTACCAGAAACACATATTGTCTCGTATGCCTGTGGGGGGTGAAGAATATGCAGTACCGTCTCTGGAAGTTTTGCAAGACATTGGACGGATCGTCGGCGACATGATGGCATTGGAAGGCGGATCGTCAGAAGAAATCGAACAACAATGTTCGTCCATTGATCTGCGATCGCTGCTCGGGAAATACGAGATTGGAATCTTTCACGATACTGAATATCTAGATATATATTGTGTATTTGTGACGACATCTTCAGATTTTCCATGGGGGACAGTGGTTGTTCATCCGCCCATGGACGACGAGGTGAATGACCTGCGGCATCTTTCCATTGACGCGCCCCATCCCTTGCATGATCAAAATACGGCAGAACAATCCATTGCTATATTTCAGGGTGTAAATGCGCGGTCACTGGTAATTTCTGGTGCTTATCGCTACGCCACAAACGAAACTTCTTGTCAGGGAGAGCCATTTCGCATTTCGGATGCTGCCCACAGCATTCAACATGGATTCCACGCAGCGGTCGCAGCCATTTGGAAGCACTATCAACAATTTCCCGATCTAGACTTTACGTCTATTCAATTTCATGGCATGGGGCCTTCCACCTGTCAAGGTGTCGATGCCTATTTGACGCATGGCATGGGATCCGTACCATCCGGCACGTCCCACCCAAAACTTACGAGTCTGTGGAAGCATATCACTACTCAATTTTCCAAGATTCAAAATACAACTTTTGTGCTATTACCATCGTCTTGTATTCCTACAGGGTCGGCACCAACATCCGTGTCTTGTTCCATGTCGGGCAGCACTAACGTCCAAGGCCGACTTTGGAATGGTGTGCCACCGGACCAAATTTGCACGACTCCCGCGAACTCTATCACTGGTCACTTCATCCATCTGGAACAAAAGGCTTGGTTTCGAAATCCACAATACTTTGATACTTGGGTCGATGTGATTCGACAAGCGTACGATGAATTCCCTACTTCTGCTAGCAAATCTGTTGACGACTACGGCGTCGTCTCACATAGAAAGCGAGACTACGATCAAAGTAATAGTAGCTAAATGACAGATCTACAATGTTTTGGGTATTCTTGTACAACGTCAATGTGTTCGTGTGCTTTGGTCCCCTTTTCGTACCGTTTCAGCAGCATGTCACCAAGCACGGATTTGGGAAACGCACGACGAATTGAACGCTTCGGGCGACGATGATACTGTTTCGTACCGTAGAAAGCGTGAATACATACAAGTCATAGTAGATTACACTCAGGACTATTACGTCAGTATTCATCCTTATCGTCATCGAATTCGTGTGCTTTGACTCCTCTTCGCACCGCGTTTGCAACCTTGGAACGAGCGCTGCCACTAGCATACTTTCCAATGTGCTCCAAATATCGGTCCTTGTCGGGAAGAGTGCGCTTCACACTATCAAGATTCATGACATGATCGTACCATTCGTGATAGGGTTCTAGCTCTTTTGTCTCGGGAATTTTGTAGTCCGGACCCCGGTAGGCTTCAAAAACATAGTAGCGATATGCCCACGGAAGCAAGGTCAAGTCGACATTGGATAATTGGGCGTCGGGTAGAAATGTAGGCCCCGACGAACCTGCCAATTGCTTTGAGAAAGTTGTTAGGCCTTTGATCAAATCTTGAAAATGTTCCTGACGTTCACTTTCGTCCTTGCGAACCAAAACGCCATAGTAGGGAGAACAACATTCTCGATTGACCTTGTCGGCCCAGTATCGGCTACGTGCATACCAAAAAGGATCTTCGGAAACCAATCGGTCCTTTCCTGTTGCGCCGCTCACTTGATCAATATATTCAATGGTAACGATCGATTCAAAGACACTCTTGGACTCGTCGGGTTGACCCGTTCGGCTGTCAATGGGAATCAACGTGGGGACCAAGGCCCCTGGACTCGCTCGTTTCAGTTCCTCAGCCTTCCAATGATACCACCATTCATGCCCAGTCCCCGTAACATTGTTCGCATCCTCGCGTTGCTCCCACCCTAGCGCTTCGACCCACTCGTACTCCACTCGTCCCTTGTGGTGCTCGAGGGCCAACGTCGCTCGGTGTGCAAAGGGGCAGAACCAGGCCGAAAGATACCGAAATTTGGGGATTGCCGTTGTCACAACGGAAGTTGCAGCTGCCGATGTCATTGAATGTAGCGATAAATGGAAAGACTGATTGGAAGATGATGAGAGTCTTTGTCCACCATCCTTGGTGAAATGACATGAAGCACCATGGTCACAGAGAGAAGAAATCGACCGCGGCTGACGAGAGCTAGAGAGATGGGATCGATCGCGATGAAATGACAAATGACGTCACCCGTCGGATTTTCGTTCCGAGACCCGTGCACGTACAGACTGAATGACTCGCCCGATCACTATGTAACTACCGGGCGTCAGAGGCCTATTAGCGATAGGTTTGGCCCTACTGCAGCACCTCCCAACTATTTCAATATTACCTTTACAACTATATCCTACTAGTGAGACAGACTACTTTTCGTGGCCTGTTTGGCAACGACTCTCCACCGGTAGTAATAAGAGTCCATGATCTTGCGCTAGTTGAGTCCATCATTAACCGCCGCAAAGAACGACGACCGTGCCCAAAAGGGCCCCAGCAACTTGAAAAGCAGTATACATGTTGGCTGGTTGAGTCGCTTCCAAAATGTAGAAGTGAAATACGGGGGAAATCTCTCCTTCTATAGTCTATTATTATTAGCCTGACGATTACAAAAGTTCAACTTCGTTTTGACACGGCAGAGCCTTATCGAACAGAATGTAGCGTTGACTTGGGAGAACGCGGCAGCATACCATTCGGCATGGATTGAGCCAATACTGCCGATGACGGTGGCGACTGGGGCGCTTTATTAATGGATGTATTGTAGAGTTGCCCCGTGGGGGTTGTAGGGGGGCTGGTGGAAAGACCTGCAGCATTTCCAAAGCTTTGGCTTCGTCTCCTTTCAAAGTATTTCGTGCATAAACCTCTCCCTTCCTTTTCCACCAATTCACAGCACCGCGGTGTCTTGTAGGGTAATCCCTTGTCGAACATGAGTAGTTGACCTCGTTGAAATTCCTTCCAACCAGCTTCATTTGTAAGAGGTTTCGTGGTGATGACTGCCACTCGGTCCCTAGCTGTAGTGACTTTTGAAAAATCCAAAGAATAGTCGACATCAATCAATTGTGCTTCCGAAAACGGCGGTTCTCGTACTAAATAGTAGAGTCCGTTCCAGACTTTGCTTCCCGGCCGTCGCCCCGGCCAGCTGTAGGCAAACAATGTATACTTTCCACAGCCCAGCAAGAAATTAAAGATTGTTGTCTCCTCGTCTCCTTGAATGATTTCCTCACATACGCGCGATAAAAAGGAATGTAACACGGGAAGCGTCGGCAGCTCATGAAATTCCGCCTTGAGAGCATTCATAATGGCGCAAAACACCGCCTCAGAGTCAGTGTCACCGATCGGATTGAAATGAAGACCATCTACAGTCGTCTTTCCCAGCAAGGGTTGGTCCTCCAATCGAGTGCTGTCATCGAATTTCGGAACTTGTCCGTTGTGTGCAAAAGTAAATTGAATCCCCCAGAGTTCTCTGGAGAAAGGGTGAACATTCTCAAGTGAAACTCCGCCGGTAGTAGCATAGCGGAGATGCGCAATCATATTGAGCGTACGGATAGGATATTGTTGGACCAGTTGGGCAATCGGTGATTGATACGCTGGCAGAGTATCATGAAAACATCGAACCCCACGGCCTTCGTAAATGGCCAACCCGAAGCCATGGGCGTGAATGTCTGTGGCACCTCCTCGTTGGCAGAAACCTCGAAAGCTAAAGGAGAAATCAGTCTCTTCGGCACAATTCATGCCTAGTAACTGACACATTTTGAAGCAGCAAGGGGCTCTTGCCCACGTCTAGAACAAAAGAAAAGTATGGGACGTTTTGTTGTTGTCGGTTGGGGTCGTCAGAAAAATTTGAGTATACTTGCTCCTCGCTGCTCCCTTTTCCGATTTCGGTGGGGTTTTACAATCGGAACGTCGAAGGCCGCCTTGGCTCGCCACGCACTGTTCTGTCTGTTCCTTCCCCTTGCTGTCGTAGGAATAGGTACGTGGAACGAACGTAGAAAGAGGAGAAAGTATTGCCACATGACTGACATCGCCAACAATTGGTTGGCCCCCACTACATCGCGATATTCTCTGCACGTCTCACAGGCCCGAAATTTTTGTTATGAAAGCATATTGGGGCCGTTGACATCCTCGAAGGGTCTGGGGAACGTGTGATATGCCCAAGCGAGCAATGATTACAATGTTATCGGGTATACTCTAGTTAAGATTACAAACATACCTACGTCCATAACGACTTCTTCGATAACTCCCTTTCAAATCTACCACCTCCAGGTCTTGGAAGATAAAGCAACATGTCCTCTGATAATCAAAGAATCAGGAGCATAGGTGCCAAAAGATTATTGTAATATGTCTCTAGCGGCTATATAGGAGTGGGCCAGGACAAACTCCGAGGATGGGTAGTAAAATCAATGATGCACGGAACTATCATATCGGGGGCCGCGGGGGGCACCAGGCCGACCTTGACATCCGTGCCCCAATACTCTCTACCGGTAGACAGGTTGAAAGTGGCACCGATGATAACTATAATAGCATGACCAGGTCAAGCATTGTCCTCTGCAAAGACTAGATCAGTTCGAAGCACATACTTGGTTCCTCCTAGCACCGGATCTGCCTCGTGTTCCAGACAAAAGTCCCCGTGAACGTGCAACAGCATCGCGCCAACTTGTGGCTCAAAGGCAATCGATGGCGCAGTTTTGCGTTTCCGGGTCTCCTCGCTGTAAAAGCGCGTCGCCCCTCCCTGACACTCCGTCAAGTAAATCAGGATGGTCCACTCTGTCTTTCCGATGGATACTCGATCGCTGCCATCGACATGTTTTCCAAAGGAATGCCCCTTGTCGTACCTGTAAACTCTCAAATTGGGATTGCATCCGACAGGGCCATAGGAATGTTGGGGGCCTAGTTTGTATAGGTCTGCCATTTCTCGTTGCAACATTGGCAGTATCGAAAAGGACTGGAGGCGCTCGTAGATTCGTCGCGCAAGAACGGTCGCATTGTCTTGTTGCATTCGAAAACATTCCCGATGTGCCACAAATTTGGTGGCAGGGTGTGCCGTGTACTCCAGCCCGCCCGAGGTTTCACAGAACTTGACCCATTCTTGGCACTCTTTGGCGCTTAAGAATTCTGGCAACACAAAGATTCGACCTGGCACTAGCTCTTGTACCCGAACATCTTTGGGTTTCCATCGATCGTTGGACATTAAATGGAGAGGAAAAGACTCGAAAGGACGACCTGGCTTCACTGACGATGATACGGCAGATGACGTCGACCCCGTCGCGGTTTCGTCTTTACTGGCCAAGGCCTTACTGGGTCCATTCTTTCGCTTCTTGGCCATGTCACCCTTACAGCAGATTGTCATCAGTTGAGCCCGATCGTTGTCAATGCCTGACTCCCGGAACGGTTATCCTCGAAATATACACTTTAGTTTGATGATGAGAAACGACGGAGCACCGCGAAACCGCAAGGGGCGCCGTCGTCATGGTCAAAATGGACTCTAGCGGTCACAAGTTCCACGCAAACATCTCGCGCCCGGGATTAACATTTGAATCATGAATAATTGCAATCATATTAGTCACTCTCGCGCTCCGATCCTGCCTTTTTGCCTCATCGCGCAAACTGACTGCTTCGATCACAACGTCACAAACGAACATCATAACGGACAAAGAACTGTCGAACCAGAAAAACGCGAACAAAAGTTAAGGGCGACAGACAGGCCATGCACGACCGACTGCTTGGCAGGATCGCCGCGGCGAGAGATGCGATGAGAATCCTTGCACCGCGAGAGATGATGCCTCCATTTCGTTTTTGGGCTTCGCCGTTTCAGTCAGGATATCCATTGCCCACCCTCCCTGACATAAAACTTCCGAACTGGACAACAGCAACAACTTTGCATTACCAACAGTTAAATCATCATGGCTCCCAAACATCCCAAGGACTTTTCCATCGACGAGGTCTGTCTCTGGTTGGCCGCTATCGGCCTCGGATCGAAAATGGACGCATTCAAAGAGAACGCCATTGACGGCAGCATGCTCGTGACGCTAGGCGATCCAGATTTGATGAATGACTTGGGCTTGTCCAGTCTACAGGCTCGAAAGTTCCGCCAGTCCCTCGACTTTTCCATCGGCCTAGTCGCATCTGGTGGCGGTGGCGGCCCCGACCCAAGGGTGCCCGCTCTTGAACAAGAAAACGCTAGACTCAAAGCGGAAGTTGCCGACTTGAGAGCTATGGTTAATGCCTTGCAGGGACCCGCTCGTGCACCCGCCCCGGCTCCGAGGCCGCCACCACAGCAGTACCAACAACCTCCACCGCAGCAGTACCAACAGCCGCCGCCACAACAATATCACCAGCAAAGACCGGGCCATCCAGTCGTGGCTGGAGCCGCCGGAGGTGCCGCCAAGGGAGCGATGCTAGGAGCGATTGGTGGTGCCATTGCCGGAGATCCGGCAATGGGCGCCAAAATGGGTGCTGCCATGGGAGCGGCTGGTGGAGGTATGGGTGGGTTGGCCCAACGGCGTGCGATGCGTCGGCAACAGTGGTAAGATCGATTGTAAGAGATTCGACCTCATCATACGTATCTTTTGCATCGCGCCTTTGTCCATGAATTATTCAGCCATTATAACGAATGTTACAGTAGGACGATTTAAAAGCTTTGGTAGCAGACGACATGCGACTGACTCTGTTTTGCAGTTTGTGGTAGTTACTGACGTTTACCCTGACAAAGCAGGACGTTGGATAACTTGCCGGCTTTGCCGTAAATTCTAGCCATGCTCTGCACTGACCCTGTTGATTCGCAAAGAACTCCCATGTGTATACATGTTCCCTCGGGATCATAACTACCACCGATCGAGGAAGGAGTGATACCCGCCCACTCTAAAAAGGTTGACGCTACGTGATCGGAACTTATCCAGCACAATAGCTGCTCAGGCGCGGCCTCACTTGGAGTGTCACCATTATCATTGCCACTTTCTAACTTGGACCACTTGGCACGTTGAAGATTCCAAGACTGTCCCCGTGTTGGCATCGAACATTGCAGCACCGAGGTGAACGAAACTGAAACGCATTCACTAGGATTCGTTTCAACCCATTCGATCGTTGGCACTACCAGGTCGGAACCTCCAAATGTTTTGCGAAGATAGCGGTGCGTGGTTACGAAAGACTTGACTGACGATATACTCGTTAATAAAAGCCGACTTGACTTGCCCAAGATGAAATTGCCAACCACCAGGTCATCAGAGGGAAGTGAAAGTGGCCCCGACGAATAGGATCCTGAATCAAAGAAGATAAATCCGTCATTTGCTCGGTTGAGATAGAGACCTTCTTTCTTTTCTTGGTCCATCACAGCCTGTTCCCGGATGCCTTGCACAGCCCCGCCACAACTTCTCATGACTTCTTCCACCGGCACCCTATCGTCTCCAGAGGGTCCAATCCACGAGCAGACCAATTGTTCCGAGAACGCATCGAACCGTGGTGCAGCGCAGGGAGTAAAGGAGGACAATATCGACCCTTGATTACCAGCAATAGTCATGCCCCTGGCGGATTGACCGGCCATGAGAGACGCGATGATTGCAGGAGGAGTTCGTCGCCAGAAGAAGTTTCGCTTCCTCATTTTTTCCTTTGGGGCGGCTCGAGGGAGTTATGTTAAAGCAGAAATCGGTAGTACTTCTAGGAAACAAACGAAAACTTCCCCTTTCTCGGCGTGGAAGATCAAACGAAATGAATGTTATCTTCTTGGGTGTGAACCATCATGCCCCGAACATCGATCGTCATCGTCCAAGATGAGCAAATAGTGGAGACGTTTTGCGATAACGCTTGATGATCGCTTGTTTTTTGGCGAATGACGAATGCGTTTTCGACTGCTTCGACTGAGCTCGACTGGCACCAATGGATTGACTTTGCGGTAAAGTTGGTTTCATAGCTACCATACTTTCGAAACCTGTGCACATTAACTATCTATTTGTGCGTCTACACTCTTCTGATAACATAGTAATAAATCCACCCTAGGACCATGGGAACTTGTCCTCTCGACGCCCGAAAACGACTACCGGTAGTTCAAACCAACTGGGTGGACGTTTGCCGCCATTCCTTCAGCTAAAATGTTTCCTAAGGAGGTACTTAGTTGTTGGTGATCCCATTCTTTCTCATGAAGACGTGATATCGACTCTTGTCCCCGAAATTCTCGTTGAAACGCACGAAGCTCACACTCAAAATGTCGACATCCCACTGACGTTGCGAAGCACCATTGCTCCAAAAGGCTTGAGAAACTCCACCCCAGTCATTGGGATTTCGACATAGGGGAGGAGCGACTTGTTCGACAATAATTGGTGAGCCAGGTTTGGCGATACGAATCATAGACTCTACCCACCTAGAAAACCACGCCTCTTGCCGTTTCTGCATTTCCTCGACCAATAGTCGGGCTTCGCTATCACCACCATTAGATAAGCCGCAAAGACGATGCATTTCGCGACGCTGATCGTTGAGAGTTCCATTCAACTCCAATGGATTCCACAGAGGAGAAATGTAACCCGAAAACACTAAATCAAAAACGTTGTCCGGTACAAAAGCCAAGTCGCTCGAGTCTCCGTGGCAAATTGTTCCCACTTGGTTCTTGATGGCAACACCTGGTTGCTTCTTTACGAGCGTTTCAAGTATGTTACTCGCTCGAGCGGCGTTTTCTGCCAAGTATTCATTCCCATAGACAGTCAAGCCTGAGATGTTCCCTTGTTCTTGCAGAATTTCTAACGTAGCGTATGTGTTCAGACCCAAACCACAAGCAGACTCATAGATCATATCCCCAGTTTTCAAGTACGGCAAGAAATACTGCTTCTTGAAATCCAACAAGGTCGCTTTGAATGCTTCGAAGCTTTGACCCCAGCTATCGAATTTTTTCTTTCGGTACTGTCCAGTGACGAAATCCTCACAATCAGGTTGGTCTTCCAAATATTCACTGTCTTCGTCATCCACATTTTCAGTCGACGGGGCATAGGTCGGGCATTGTAAAACGAGTTTTCCGTCTCTGTAGGCTGTAGTCGTCGTGTTCTTTGCGTCCACTTCTTCGCCACCTTGAACTCCAAGTACGAGTCTGTTCGAAGCAAAGAACATGATGACGACAACAACGACCAAAGTCAATGGCACAATGTATATTTTCTTTTCATGTGTAGGTCGTGGCGTCGTCCGTTGCTTGGGCTTCCCTCGCTGAACAGTCTCATTGTCTTCTGTCGGTCCTGAAAGTAGACCAACGAGTTCTACCACATCCTCACTGTCTCTCCCCATGATGAGGCGCGTGATACCGGACACCAAGGCCCCTGTGGTTACAAGCACAGAGGGATCGACTCTAACAGCAGAAAAGATTGTTCCCAACTTGGCCTATCATGCCATGGTATGACAATGGATACATTACTTGATCCAATGCTTGGCGTTGATGAGAGAGAAGAGAGGACGGGTGGCGGGAGTGCCGAGTACGATCCTCGGCGGCAGTTTCGCAACTTCTGGCACCAATCATAGAACGTAAGCTAAAACTCCGACCAACCATAAACGACCCCGCTCACTTGGCGGGAGAACAAATGATGCCGACAAAAATGACCCTGACGAGGATGCCAGCCCACATCTGTTGGTATGCTCGCTTCCCCGTGGACGAAGGAAATGCCAAAAGGATCTTTCGCTGCGAAATCCTCTTTCATTGTCATGTCTTCCCTAAAAAATCGCAAATTGGCAACACACGAAGCGTCATGTTGGACCTCGAAAATATACAACGTACCTGCAACAGTCGGCAGTCTGCAGTTAATCAGTTAGAAGTTCGGTCGATATCCTCATTCTGATGACAACCGTCTGGGTTGCTGGAGTAGCAACCTATCATCTCGTCGTTATCCACAGCTAGAGCACAACAGCCATTCGTAACAATGCATCCGTGGGTGAGAAGTACGTGGTTGAGGCGATGGGTCTCGACATCGTTACAGATCGGGGAAGTTGCAGAGACGGCGGCAACGCGTGTGTTGACGCCGGGAGAGCTGCTGGATGACCTGCGAAAGAACCTGGCCCGAACCAAGCCGTTGGTGTCACAGGAGCTGACCCCGCATCTGCTGACACTGAGTGGAGACCTGGTGAATCGGAATCGGACGGAGCCGCCGCAGGTCTATGGGGGTTTCATCTACGAGAAGTTGAAGGACCCGAATGACCGGTCTGTGACTCTGACGGTGCTGGTCCCGGAGGGATTGTATTGCCAACTCCCAGTGAGAGGCGGTCGCTGCAACTTGAAAGGGTTAATTGCGCAAAGTTATATAACCAAAGAATTTCAATTGGTGCTGGAAGTCACGGAGGTACTTGAGAATGAGCACCTGATCGAGATGGCTTCGTTGGAGGAAATCCGTCTGAAAGTCCGGGCGAGTCGAGCATTATTGCATATCCCTAACTTGGCGCTTTTATTGCAAGATCTTCATCATGATCGGAAACGTCCACGTGGTCTCACTATCACTGGGAAAGAATCCATTGTCGATCAGGATGTTCTCAATGCGTTGGGTCCAGCGTTGAATGCCTACCAACTGACTTTTCGACGTCTATCAATGCAACACAAACCGGACGAATTGATCCAAGAATTCGAATCGCTAAAAGATTCATCGGCCTATGATTTCGTCGCGGTGACTCGGGGCGGAGGTGATTTATGGGTGTTTGATGAGGAGGAACTCGCGCAGGCCGCCGCCAAGGTGAATCTTCCATTGCTATGTGCGATAGGTCATGCGAAGAATTCGGTACTGTTTGAAGATGCGTGTGATAAGGCCTTTGATACACCGACTTTGCTTGGGATGTTTTTGAACAAGGTGGCGCAGATTGATGAATCGCATCAAGCCCCGTCAGAAAGCCAAGAAGGAGAGATGAGCAAAATGAAACAACTCCTTTGTCTCGACCGAACGCCTTTCCAAGTCGCCGTGGTTCTAAGCCTGGTTGGAACTTCGACTATAGGACTGTGGTCTTGATTTCTCTGGAAGGATGAACTTGTTCGTTCTGGTCTATCTTTAAACACAATGTATCATAGGTTATTCACTAACATCGCAACTATCGTCTACTGTATTACTACACTATTATAAAGCCGTGGCAAAAGGGAAAGGCGAGACCATGGTGGAGTCGTAGAGATCCAACATGATTTTTCAGATCTGAGATACATATCGTATCAGATACGATACGTACAGTAGTACGTACCCGTCTACGCGATTTCCATTGTCGTTGATGAAGGGGGCAACGCAAAAAATGGTTCAATTGACATTGCTTCTCTCCAAAGTCTCAAATTGGCAACGTCAATGTACTATAACAAATGAAGGGTACACACAACACTACGGTCACCCATCCTATTCTGATGAAAAACATCGAAGGAGCGGGCACTGCTCACGGTGACGGACTGAAGCAGCTGTGCCCTGATTTTATACCATCATCTCGTCATTATCCGCCTTTGAAGCACAACAACCCGTCATAACAAAGAATGCGTACGTGGATGAGAAGCGTGGGGTTGGTATGGTGGCTACCGACCTCATTGCCGGTGGTGCAAGTTGAGGGGACAGTGGCGAGTGTGTTGACACCGCGAGCACTGCGGGAGAACCTGGCCCGTAACATGCCGTTGCTGCCACTGGAGCAGGTACCACGTCTGTCGACACTGCAAGGAGAGCTGGTAGTGAGGAATCAGCCTAGGACGGAGCGACGGGTCTATAATAATTTCATCTACGAGAAGATGAGGGACCCGAATGACCCGACCGTGACTCTGACGTTGCGTGTCCCGCAAGGATTGCATGGGAAACTCCCAGGAAAAGGCGGTCTCTGCGAGGTGAAAGGATTCATTGCGAGTAAGATGACTTGGGAATGCGGGCTTCAATGGGAGCTGGAAGTCACGGAGGTACTTGAGAATGAGTACCTGATCCAGATGACCTCGGCGGAGAAGATCGTCTGGAAGTTCTCCAGGCGAGTCGATCTCGTCGGCATATCCATAACGTGGCGGAGATATTGCAAGGTCTTCATCTGGAGAAGAAACATCCGCGTGTTCTCATCATCACCGGGATTGAATCCATTGTCGATGAGGATGTTAAGATAGCGATAGGTCCAGCGTCGAATGCCTACCAACTGGAATGGCGACGTGTGTCATTAAGTACCCCCGGCGAACTAAGCAAGGCGTTGGAATCGTTAAAAGATTCATCGGCATATGATTTCGTCGCGGTGACTCGGGGAGGGGGTGCTGGATTAGCTACGTTTGATGATGTGAAACTCGCGTATGCCGCCATCGAATTGAATCTTCCATTGATATGCGCGATTGGTCATGGGAACGATTCTCTTCTGTTTGAAGCGGCGTGTGATCGGGCCTGTGATACACCTTCTTTGTTTGGGACATTTTTGAAGACGATGGTGGATGAAGTGAATCGCATGCAGAAGGAATGCGAACAAACCCAACGGAAACTGATTCAGGACGAGTATCGTGAAGCGTTTCGAGTATCGTGAAGCGTTTGAACGAATGGCTGAGGACCTTCAACAGCAGGTGGAGTTAAACGAACAACTTCGTAAAGAACGGGATAAGCTAGTTCTTGAGCGGTTGAATGTGGAAAAGATGCAGTTCGAAGAGCAACGAACAAAATTCAAGGAGCAGCTGCAACAGAACAGGGACAAATTGGGACAATAGTTGGGCGAACGCATCAATCCCAGGTGGAAAGCCAAGGGCAGCTGAGCAACATGGATCAAATCCTGGGTCGTGGGCAAACATTGCAAACTGGCAACGAAGTCGCAGTTGTTCTCAGTCTTGTTGAAAGTTTGACCATAGGACTTGGTCTTGAATTCTCTAGAAGGATGAACAAGTTTTTCTGGTCCATCACTTAACATTATGTTATTACTAACGGAGTAGAGTCGGTTAAGAGCTAGAGCTCGATGTTAGGCAAACGTCTCGTCATATTAACACTTCATCGTTAGAGAGTGCGTACAAACCACAAACGGAGCACGGGTTGTCGAGGTCGATACGCAAGCAGGTAGTCCGCACGGTAGCGACGGCAAGTCAACCATCGAACACGCATTCGTCTGACGAGAGATTTCGCTTTCGTTTTCAATGCAGCATCCCATTTGCTTGCACCACTTTAATTTTCATTCGATGACCCGGTATCTAACATTTCATCTTGGCTGAGCCGCCTTTCGGGAAGTGGTGCTCAATTGTTCTCGGTCGTACTCTTTCTAATAAAGACGTGATATCGGCTCTTGTCACCAAGCTGCTCCTGCTCCAACACAAACCTCAAAGTCGACAAGTCGACATCCCACTGACGTTGCGAAGCACCATTGCTCCAAAAGGTTTTAGAGACTCCACCCCAATCGTTGCGATTTTGGCAGAGGGGCGGAGCGGCTGCTTCGACAATAATTGGTGAGCCAGGTTTGGCGATGCGAATCATAGACTCTACCCACCTAGAAAACCAAGCCTCTTGCCGCTTCTGCATTTCCTCGATCAAGAGTCTCGCTTCGCTATCACCACCATTGGATAGGCCGCAAAGATGAAGCATTTGACGACGCTGCTCGTTGAGAGTTCCATTCAACTCCAATGGATTCCTCAGAGGAGAAATGTAACCCGAAAACACCAAATCAAAAACGTTGTCAGGTACAAACGTTAAGTCACTCGAGTCTCCACGACAAATAGTTCCAACTTGATTCTTGATAGCCACACCCGGTTGCTTCTCTACGAGTATTTCAAGTATGTTACTCGCTCGAGCGGCGTTTTCTGCCAAGTATTCATTCCCATAGACAGTCAAGCCTGAGATGTTCCCTTGTTCTCGTAGAATTTCTAGCGTAGCGTATGTGTTCAGACCCAAACCACAAGCAGACTCGTATATCATGTCCCCAGTTTTCAAATATGGCAAGAAATACTGCTTCTTGACATCCAACATGGATTCTTTGAATCGTTCAAATTCCCTATCCCTCTCGTCGAATTTTTTTCTTTCGGTACTGTCCAGTGACGAAATCCTCACAATCAGGTTGGTCTTCCAAATATTCGATGCCTTCATCACCCAAGTTTTCAGTTGACAGGGCATAGGTCGGGCATTGTAAGACGAGTTTGTTTTCACCTATATTCTTTTGTGTCGTTGCCGTGTTCTTGGCGTCCACTTCTTCGCCACTTTGCACTCCAAATACAAATATGTCCGAAGCAAAGAGCATGATGCCGATAGCAACGGTCAAAGTCACTAACATTGTGAACTTTCTATTGTCACGCTCTGGGCGAAGCGTCGTCGGTAGTTTGGCTTTGCCCCGCCGAAGTACCGCATTTTCTTCTTTCGGGCCTTTCATGAAACCGACGAGTTCTACCGACTCCTCGGCGTTGCTGTCCATTATTCAGCATGTGAGTTACGACAAAGCAATAGCTGTATAGTATATGGACGGCAGAGGAGAATGTTGCTGCCGTGACCCTTCAGAATGCTTCATCTCTCTTTGCTTTGATTTGTTGGTCGGCGGCAAGAAAAAATGGCGGGAAAGACAAGATTGGACCGCTATCGAGAGTACACACAGTATCGTAGCGTTGTCACACGGCATCCCCCGCACCAAGGTCGAAGACCTCGCAGTCAACCGCGCGCTCTCACAAGAAAGCTCAGTAACTATCCCTGGGAGCGCAAAGCTACAATTGCATCGACGTTGGCGCAACACGGCGAGAAGACAACGCAAGTATAGATGGAGCAATACTGGTGGTAGCTCATAGTAGTCGCCCGAAAGGCGGGAAGAACTATGCTCATAGTGGTTGCCACCCAGCACAATGTCGACCGGAGAAAACAGCAGTGACGATGTTCTTTTCTATCAAAAGTCTACATTTTGCTTTGCTACTTTTCGTACTTAATTATTTCAGCTGAGTGGCTAGTTCACATTATCAGTAAAATATCGTCTTGGTGGCATGACGATGAAACTTTCGCACCTCTGGAACCTTTCCAAGACCACCCCATAGAAAGTTTCCGAGTTCATTCGATGACAATGGCAGCGAACTAACGACTTGCTCAATGCCCACCAAGGCACCTGCACGAAGTGCTACTTCGTCCTCGGAGCCCATGGGGATCTCCTGGTTGGTTTCGATTGCTTCGAACAGTTCAGGGCACGGGACAATAATCTTTTTGAATCTCATGCTGGCACAAATGACATTATCAATATAGGCCGTCAACTTGTTGCCATCGGCAAATGCAAAACGAGCATCTTCCTTTTGAAATCGGTGAAACATCTCTCCGACCACCAGCTGCGCCTTTTTGTATAGACAAACCCTTTGTCCTTTGACTTGGTAGCAATCATCAAACGTATTCGGGAACGTTTCGACGAGATCCCAGACTAAATCACCCGCCGGCGTTTCCTTGCATGCATCTTCCAGCTTCTTGGTGACAAAGGCTGACAAGGAACCATATTCTTTCGTGTTGGTACCCAGTTCCACAATGACCTTCCAAAGCAGCTCGACCAGATCCTCCAATTCGGCATTTCCGTTCAGTTGAAACGCTTTGGCTACTTCTTCCTTGGTAGCATTTATGAGTTCGCTAGAGGAGAGTTTCTTGTGAGCATTGTAGAAGTTTTCAACCCCAGGCTTGATGGTCAAAAATGCGCCCTTACCGTGGTGCTTGTGTAGTGGTAGGCGCCAGCCTGATCCGAAATCAAGAGCATGAAACAAGAGAATAAATGCGGCTTCATCGTCGACAGTCTCAAAGGAACAATTGCTTCCGGTAAAGTTAGCATCCAGCGCCAAACTTACGCCAAAATTCTTGACCATGTCAACGTCCAACTCCTTGGCAAAAGCTTGGGCTGCCGTGGCATCGACCGTGACGCGGTCGGTCTGAAACGACTGACAGGTGGAACGAACAATTTCGTAGGGTGGTGCGCTGGGTCTCGGCATCTTCTTTTCAGTGGCTGTTTATCGAGAATAGAATTCTAACGATTTTATGAGAGCAATAGTCATGATGTGATTGCCATTAGCATCCAAAGGGAAACAATGGTTGTCACAAGCTTCAGCATTCCAAACCTGTGCCATCCACTTGGATTGCTCGTTGCTCGAAGATCCGTGCGTCGCCTCGGGCGTCCGTAATTTATCGACTGATTGGACTGATGAATACCTGAAAGAAAAATGAGGCGAAGGGCGTGCTCGCTCGCTGGTTGAAGCATGTGTAATATCCGGGCGTACGCTCAACGCAAGGAAGGGAACGAACCAAGTCGGCGGAGTATCTACCTCTCCGACCTACTACTAGAATGTTCTTGCTTGACTATGATTGTTTCTTTCTATGGTCTCATCAAACGAAGTGAGTAGCTAATGAAAGGCGACGGCATCTCGTGTCGTGTCGTGCCGCTAACGTTGTTTGGAACTCGTTCGTGAGTGAACCAAAGTTACAAGACTCTCACATGTGCGTACGGTTTATTTCGTTCTCGTAGTACTAGTTCTTTCCTAAAAGACCGTGGTGTGGGAGTATCTCTACCGGTAGGGCGGAAGCGCATCACTGTTCGAGGTTAAAGTGCAAAGGGTTGTCCTTCGGTGGACAGGCTCGGAAAGAAGAAGAGACGACTACTTTACTGGGATTTTGCTATAACTTACTCTACTAGAGAGGTATACTGGCACCTGGGGTATTGCCAAAACTATCCGAAAGAATGAGTCGCCGTTGGTCATGACGCATTCCTTTGGGGTCGGGTACATGGTCATCCACGAGCACCGTCGGTCATGTTCCGACCCCGAAGAAAACTACCGGTAGAAGGATGATCAGCATGGGCTGCGCTTCTACTACCTTTTAAGCATAGATAGTTTAATAAGGTTGACGGTTGTATGAGGGTCGTCTATGATTATTAGCGCTCTATTGTCATTTGCTTTATAGTGACCGCGTGCGTTCAGGCTCTCGTAGTTCCATCGACGCAGCTCGTTTGTTTGGTCGCTGAATAGGGCTCGGCATGACCGACTTCTTGGCTCCGGCTTGGACCATGGGAACCATATGGGGAAAGTAGGCTTGGTAATAGTCTTCTGCTCCGGTTCTCATGGCCCGGTCTCGTGACCTTGTGCTCCACTTTTCACACAGCTGAGAAACGTATTCTGGATTCCCTCGGCATTGAACGTGGTACGCCTCAATCACGTGGCGAATGTATTTAGCATGACGCTTTTGTCGCGCCGGGAAGTAAACATCCATACCACGCGTTGAATCGTCGCATCCAATGTCCTTTCCATCGTGTTCCTCTTTGCAAAGTGTTCGAGCGGCTCTTTTGAAGCCATAAAGTTCCGACGGCGTAAACCACCGGTCCGAAACATCTTCGTCGGTCATGTCTCGGGAAGATTCAATGTAATTAACGGATTGAATGCCTCCAAAGCTGACATTCCGTTGCAAGTTTGCTACGGAATTATTAAAAAGGCTAAGTGATGAACAGGATTTCATTAAGTCCTCTTGCTCGATTGGTAGCAGCTCGTCTAGTTCCATTAGATCAGAAAGGGAAACCATTTGTGGAGTGATCATGAAAGTATCGTTTTCGGCATCGTACGGAAGAGGAGACATTGTGATTACAATCGTGGGATAATATATTGTGCAAGAAAATATATGCAAGATCGAGCAAGGGAGGCAAGACTTGGAATAGCGAGTGATGAGATGCCACCCTATTTTGCGGAAAAGAGAAAGGGGCTTGCGAGTTGGAAGCCAGAGATCAGAGGGCCAGCTCGGGAATTATTGGGCCAACAAAATGTGGCGGACGCAAGATTGCGGATGAGCGATGAACCACGAACAGCGAGGTCGGCGCTTGGAGGACAAACCCAAGACCCATCGATGTTCCCGATCAACATTATGCGGGGCAATATTTACACATGGTAAGCAATCTTGCCTTCTTTACATAGAGAGAATAGGTAGGTGTCTTTCGCGCGATGGAACTACCTGAGGATACAAAAACAATGCATTGCCGGAAGCCTTATGCAAACCTGGGTCGTGTGATTAAGTAAATTATTTAACCTTTGGACAGGCAGATAGGACTGCCAAAAAATCCTGCTCTAAGCAAAATCGAAAGGCATCCAACCAAAAGACTTTGTGCAATAATAATGAGTGTAAATTACGCAAGGGGCCATTCAATCTTAATCGGAAAGTTGAAGACTGCGCCGATTTGGAGTTCCTGTTGCTGTGTGGTCCGATAAAAGCCTCGAGGCCCACCATTGCAATTTATTGGCCACCAGAGATATTGTGAAGATGGATAAAGAAACAGGGCTATTGAAGAGTTGAAAGCGAAGCTCGATATTAACAATCGTGGCCAAGATCCCTCGGGCCCCGAAAACCAGTCGACTGTACTCCATTTTTTAACATCTCAGCCCCCTGATTTCTTTGGCTGGGGTCGATGCTTGGGCCTTCCGTTCCTTCTCTGTCCTTGGCTTTCGTCCGCTTGTCAACCGGTGGAAACGAAAGGGGAAACCCCTTTTTAGACGCTATGATACTTGGGGGATAATACCCTTCATTAATTCCTTCCCTCATATCGCATACGTCATTCTTCGTGTTTCGTCGTCATCCATAATCTCCGTCGTCATCACGTAGTTTTCGTACCAGGCTACAAATGAACCTTTGTCGGCAACAAGGCCCGGCAGAACAAAAGAACGGAAAACCATGACGATGACATTTCTGACGGCATTTTTGAAGCCCCCAACACGGTAGTCACAACGAAACGTATTGTGCAGCCTCTCAATTGCGTAATAACAACCCTTCAGAAAGAATTGAGATACTTTGATACACAAAATGCGTCCGCCAGCTACAATCGATGCATCCATAGTGGAGGGAACTTGGAGCAGCAACACGCTGGCACTCGTGGATTTTATCGACACGAATCTGGGTGCTGCCGAGTGGACACAACGGCAAATTGCTATGGCGACAGTTTTGATTTTGGGAATGATCCGCGTGACATGTAAAGACGCTTACAATGTCAACTGGTATGCCTTTCTCCATGGCATTGCCTCCGGGTATCTCAGCCTCATGGCCGTCTGGGTCAGTTTATTTGCGGCAACCCCCCTGACGGGTACACCGGAACCACTGAGATCGATAGTATGTGAAGGACCGCTGACAAGTTTGCATCGAATAGTCCCTGCGATCACCATGGGTTATGGTCTCTTTGATATACTCGATGGCTTTGAACACGGGATTGATTTTGTAAGCAGATTTTTGCATGAGGCCCTATTTTGACAACGCGCTCCGATCGCCAACACGTTGAATGACAATCTCGAATTCACGCTTGCATTGTTTCTTTTTGTTTTTTGTAGCTTTTGCATGGTGTGGCAACATTCACTGTCATGGCGTACTTCTGTGAATACGATCTCGCGGAGGTTATTCTTCCAATGCTAATGATGGAGGTAGGCTTTTATCAGAGTTGTGAGGCGAATCCTCTCCCCGTCATTCTGATGTATCTCTTATCCATTTTCCCTGTCCTATCTATTACTACTCTTGGAAAAGATTTCAACGCCTCATTTGCATTTGATGCGAGTGACATTTTTAAATGAAACACAACTCGCCGTGAACATGGGAATGTTTGCCTTCACCTTTTTCTTCTTTCGACTGATTGTGTGCCCGTATCTTTGGTGGGGGATATTTACTACAACATGGGAGCACCGGGACGATCCTGTTAGCCAGGCATGCCTCCCATGGCATTTCAAGTACGTGGTGTTCTTCTTTGGAATGTTCTTCAATTGTTTGAATGCGTTTTGGGCGGTCAAAATTGTCAAGAAAATTATGAGAAAAGTCACCGGAAAAGAGAAAGTGAAGGACAAGAACGATCTAAAGGATCGATAAGTGGCTTCACATTACCAGCAACTAGCTATTATCACACTTAGGAATTTCGGCTAACCTATTGAACACGACGCGGTAAATACTCTAGGGACTATGCTACAATTTTGTGCAATGAGAAAGGACTTCCAGAGTAAAACGCAACTAACCGTTCGCTAGAATAGTATCCAAATAGTACATTCATACTGTGGGTGAAGCCATCACAAAATGTAAATAGTGAACAGAACTAAACCGGGACTGTACTTTGGTACCAATCGGCCACCGGCCCAGGCGCTACTGCATGAAATGCAGCCCACTTGACAGTCAATGCGAGCGAGTTGAGCAGGGCTCCCTCAAAGTGACGGGATCCACGAGGACCATTGCTTTGAATAGGTAAGATTCTGTAGACATTCAGAACGTCAAAAACTGCAAGCTGTATCGAGGCCGCCGGGGACAATCCCTTCTACGACGGAGTTGGCCCCGCAGGTTTGACTAGTGTCGTTGGAGCAACGGCTTTGGGGTTGGTACTGCCGATTTTCTTTTTGCGTGGTTTCTTGATCTTCTTCTTGGCACTTGCGGCACCGCTCCCCTTGTTGACTGCCTCACCGGCCGCTGATGTCTTGCCCTTTTTGGAGTTCTTGCCGCCCTTGGCACCTCCTTGCTTTGGCTTGCCATCCTTGCCGGCACCGCTGGGACCAGGTGTCTCCCTGTTCTTTTTGGATTTTTTGCGCTTGAGCTCTTGTTGCTTAGCGCGTAAATGCTGCACTAGAGCGGCGATGGGCTGTCCACTGACGGTTCCACCTGCCCCACCATCCTCCGACAAAGCCGTTGCAAGCCCTCCACCTGGAGTGGGCCTGGGTCGAGCTTTGATATCGGCCTGCTGCTGCTCTAGACTAGCAACCCAGTTCTTGTAGTCCGCAGTTGATTCAATAGTATTTTCTCGACGGTCAGGGCGAGTTCTCTGCCATCGCCATGTCTTTCCGGAAAGAGCCGTTTCGACTGAAATTGAGATACCGATTCCCGGCTGCTGGCCCTGGACACCCTCCTGCGTCGGCGATGACGATGACGCCACTTGCTCCAATGTCTTTATTGCATTTTGCAAAAGTACGCGTCCCTGAGCGACTTGCCGAGAATAATCCACGGATTTCTTTACTGGTGCTGACGTGACCGAAGCCGGCGGTGTTGGCGCAGATGAAGCCGGGGCAGGGGTCTCGGAGACAAGGTCTGGAGTATCCGATTGTTCGGCTTGAGTCTCAGGCTGTACTTCGTCCGTTGCTACCACCTCGGTGGGGAGGGGGGTGCTTCCATCTTCTTGTGGACTTCCTGTTTTGGATTCTACGTCGGCCCCGTGAGCTACTACTGCAGGTATTCCATCTTCAGGGACCGTCTCAGGAATCTCAACTTTTTCAATTTTTGGAGCCATGAGTAAAATATACGCTACTCCCGGTCGGTCGCCTCGACGTCGTGTCTTTTTGGGAGGAACCACGTACAGGGGACGTACAGTAATGACAGGAAGATTTGGAGGAGCTTTGGGGGCCGGAGCGGCAACTACTTCCAACGTTTCAGGCTCGGTGATCGTTTCAGGAGCCTTGGTTTCTGGATCTTCTGGTTTGTTTTCTTCTGCCGGGTTTTGTTCGGCACCTTCATCCTTATTGGAATCCGAAGCTTGGGTCTTGTTCTTTTGCTCTTCCTCCCATTCTTTCCTGTATTTCAGAACTGCTTCCTCCTCATCAATCAAATGCCGCTTTGCCGCCGTATCGATTTCTAAATAAAACCCCGTACTTGGTGTCACGGAGGAAGTCGCAGTCAGCGTGGCACTAGACGGAGTGCCTGCTGTCGACTTGGCATTGCAAGCATGCAGCAAAGGGATCAGCAAATCTTCCAGCACGGCTTTTGTGGTTCCATAAGCTGTCGGGTTGCCAATGTGCCGAAAAGCTAGCTTGACTTGAGGAGGAGGCGGAACAGCCGTTTTCTTGGGCCCGGCATTTCCAGAAGAACTAGCCCCACCTGCACCGCCTTTGACAGCGCCCCCGGGGGTATTGTTGTTCCGCTTGTTGTTATTCCGCTTACCCCGACCTCGATTGCGCCGACCTCCTCCACCGCCGCCGCCAGCGGGAGAATTCGAATCCATTGGAGCTGCTCTAGATTAATTTAGAGAATTGAGCAACGCCTATGGCAAGTATCGGGATGCGTGAATCTGCAAACTCATGGGAATAACTATGATGCGATGGTATGGAAACCCGCTCAAAGTTTCCGCCGCCGGCGTTGCTGCTTCGCATGTGTGGTGGGTGGGTGGGCCATTGTCGATCCTTCGTCCCTCTTCGGACTGTAGCGGACGTTCAGCCTTAGCTATGAGTATACTAATGCGTGGTACATGCGATATTTCATGTATGTGAGAAATTATCCGAGGAGAAAGACAAACGTCTATCGAAGAAGGCAGGAGGTCATGCCATCTGACATCTTATCGCTCGATCCAATTTCGTTCTTCTGTGCAGAACAGGGGCTATTTCTACATATTTATTTATGTATTTATGTTATAGAAAAGTTCCTCCGGCGTTCTTTCTGGTGACTGGATAGCAAGCGTATCATCTAAAAGGCATTTGCATGCATTCGGAGAAATGTCAATGAAGTTGAATTTGAATTCGAATTTAGGTCCAGCAGAAACAAAGCTTCGTAGTCAAAGGCGACTTCAAGTGATCGTACACAAATCACCAGCCTACTTTCTAATAACCGATAAATTCTGTCTTGTGACTCGCCGAACGATAATAATTTCTCCTGTTGGCAGCTGGTTTGGCACTCATTTAATTAACGACACTGGATTCCACTTGGACACACAAACTGCGTGCCGACGAGCACCGAATAGATTCTCCTTCGTTCCCTTCAGATCAAACAGTATGAAAGAGCTTTACGTCGACCCCAAAGAAAAAGCAAAGAACGAAGAATGCGAGTCCTTGAATGGGCGAAAACTTAACGGCACGTATCAAGTTGAGAAGTCGCGGGAACTAAGCGATGATTCATCTAAAGGTTTGTTTGGCATTGTTCCATTATCGGAATAACATTTTTCCTCCGACAAAACGAACCACTTTCACGCTACTAGTAGAGTGGTATCTTTGTCGTCTGGTGTGATGTGTGATTGGCCGTCTCAAGGAAAATGGCAGCTTGTCGTTCTAACGAGAACGAGTTGAAACAAACAGTCTTGTTGTGTACCAACCCGAATATTGTTAGGAAGAGAAGAAGGACGACAGCATTGAAAGAGGAGATGCATCGACTGTCACATTCTGACAAAAGGTTCTTGTTATGAGAGCAGAAGACGATATCCCGCATCTCGTATATATTTCCGCTTGTTGTTGGCAAGCAAGTTGTCGGAAAGAAAGAAAACTACAACGATGAACGATGATGGGGGTGGCGGCGGCGAGGACAATCCAAGAAATCGAAACTTGAAACGTCAACGTAATGAACTCTTTGATCAAACATTTATATCCAATCGAGCGGGGGCCTTGTCTCTAACCAACCGCATTCCTTTTCCTACGAAGCTTTTCCAGATGTTGGAGGACGTTGAGCAGTCAGGACATTCTTCTATCGTCTCATGGGCATCGGATGGTTTATCTTTTCGAGTTCATGATTCCAACTTATTTGTCGACCATGTCATGCCACATTACTTTCAACAGAGTCGCTACAAAAGCTTTCAACGGCAATTGCACCTCTACGGGTTTACTCGGATCAACGAGGGAAATGAGAAGGGATCCTACTTTCATCCAAACTTTCTGCGGTCCGATCGCGAGAAATCCAAAGGCATGGAGCCGATGAAGCGCAAGCGGGCATCAAATTACGGGGAACAAGAACAGCACATGATCTCGAAGGCAGAAGAAGAACACGAGGCCGATGTTGATGAAACCGACGTTGGAGGAATGGTCAGGGGGCACCAGCGGAAGATGGCGGCCAGCGGTGGCGGAAGCAGCACGAACAATGATTCGCTAAACAAGAAGAAGGGCGAGTCAACACCATCGGAGGTTACGATGCGGCGGGCGGCAAGTCAAGAGGACGCTTTGCGGTACTACTTTCCTCCCGAAGCGGAACTCAGCGGGGGGACAATGCCCCAGCAGGGCATGGCTAGCAAGGGGGCTATGCCATCATCTGACTACCACGACAGCAGGGCGTCTACTAGTTACATTACGTTCCCACCACCAGTACCAGAAGAAAGTCCATCTTCTAGTGCCGAACAAGACGGAGGAAAGAAGGCGAGTTTTTCTTCAGATGATGACGAACATGAGTCTTTGCTACAAAGGACTTCCTCCGACGATCACCGCATCGGACGCCAGCGATCTCCCAGTATAACCCTCCTACAAGACCCTTCGAATCCAACGGGGATACTAGCGGCGCTATCGTCGGGGAAACAGCAATACTTTCCACCACCAGTCGCGGGGGCTGGTGGTGTGGCTGCACCAGCAGCAGAGCCTTCGACCACTGCTGCAGGGGCAGCAGCTTCAGTACCTTCTTCACAAGATCATGATGCAGCAGCACCAGGAGGACGCAGGAGAAAAACTTCTCTAGTAGCAACAGAACGAGGAGGACCACCACGGCCGTGGGCTGCTGCGACCGCCGCCCTATCCTCCTCCTCGTATCCACTTCGTCTTCGCGAAGCCGTAGACGGCGTGGGTGGCGGGCTTCATTTGGGCTTGCTGAATACGCCCCGTTTCCTTCAGCTTGCCACACTCGGCGCCCCCGGAGTTAACCCTCCTGGTGGCACGGGGGGGCTGCTGGCGTCCTCACGAGGAACAAGAATCGGAGGAGGTCAAGAACGACAAGCGGCAAATGTGGTGGAGCATGAACAACAAATGTCTTTCTTGCAACAACTGCAATTTTCCCCTTTCTTCCTTCCGTCTTCCTCCGTTTTAGGTCATGGCGTTCTTCCCCATCACATGGCACCAAGATATATGGGTGCACAACCAGGAGAGCAGCACGGTGAAACGCTTTTTCTTCCGACAACGGGGCAACCACGCCTACTGGCCCAAGAAGAGCAGCATGATCAACAACAACAGCTATTGTATCACGATCACACTCCCACCAGTTTGATGCCCCTGACGGAAAGAAGCTTCGTTTCCTCATCGTTGACTGGTGCGGGAGCCGGACGAGGGGTAGCGTTCTTTGCTCCTCCTACTCCTCTCGGGATCAGTACTGCTGGCGCTAGCAGTGCTCCCACTGCTGCGGCAGCAGCTCCTCTCCCTCCTGGTGGGCCCCCTTCTAGTCATCAGTACCAGCAGGGAGAAGAGCATTCACATAATAGTTCGGTTGTTCTTTTGCAGCAGCAACAACTGTATCAATCCTTTCTGTCGTCCGCTCTCGCCCCAACTACCACCACTGGCAGCAGCAACATGGCAGCAGCATTCACCAACACCAACAGCAGGAGTACTGCAATCATGATGGCTGGTGCCCAGCAGCAGCACCAGAGACCTCCTCCCTCCTTTGCCCGGCTTTTCCATCCTCAGGGGCCTCCTTCCTCCCTGTTGCTGCAGCACCAACAAAACCCCTGCCCCCATCAGCAGGATCATGATGCAGCGTCGAGGAGAATGATGACTACCGCCAGCGCTCCTCCTCACCAGCAGCCGTATGATCACCACCAGAACTATGCCGCAGATCAAGTGGCGTCGGCGGTGGCGGCGTCTCCGTCTGCTTTTACAGCATCAAGACCCCCGTTTGCACCACGCCCGCCCGCTTCTTCTTCCTCCTCCACCGCCGGTATGCTGCTGGGTGAAAGAAAAAGCTCGGCATCTCCTCCTCTTCCGGCAGGAGCACATCGCTTCTGGGAGGAGGGCTCCTCCTCCTCGCCCTTGTTCCAATCAATGCTGTTGCCAGCGTACTCCTCCTCTACTACTACTGGTGTTCAGCAGCAGTGTGAGGGGCGGGCTGCGCTGCTGGAGCAGCAGGACCACGGCAATGATGAGGAGGAGGATGAAGAACATGATCACGAGGATGATGCTGATTTCGGCGTTTTGTTTGGTGTTGGTAGTCATCAGGGGGAGGATCGAGAAGAAGACCACTATCGCCACGAGGATCAAGAAGACCACGATCGCCACGAGGAACAGCAGGAGGAGCACCACAACGAGGAGGGCGATGGTGGCTAGTACCGACGGCGGAGGCTACTAACAGCAAGGAACAACAAGCAGAAGAAGCAACAAGAAGAACGAGTGTCGTATCATCGCCGGTGGCGCGGGCGATTGCCAACAGGAGAGGAGAGGAGCAGGAGCGAAATTTCCGCTTGCTTCTTGCTTCTTCGTGCTGCTGGTGGCGGGCGCATGCTGATGATCCTCCTCGTTATGATCACCACCACCAGGTCGTCTTGTTGTTCTTGTTGCAGACTGCTGCTGGTGGCGCTACTTTTCCTGTAGTACTACTACTATTACTATGGCGCAGTAGTTACAAATTGTAGATATACACAGCTGGGATAATACTATTATGCTGTAGTCCTACTACGACTAGTTTTACTACTGCAACTTTTTGTTCTATTATTGCGGTTTTACCAGATAGTACTAGCTACCGTAGTTTTCAATTGCCACGAAAAATCATTCAACGCAACCCGGAGTTTGCACACGAGGTCTTTAAGCCCTCGTCGAACAAATTAGGGCCTCGTGCAGAATCGTAGTCGATCTAGTCAATCCACCTGTCGGCTTGTCCGTCCATCCGAGATGGGGGGGAGACCACACAACAAATCAAACGGCGATGACGACGATGATGAGACGCTACGAAGAGGATGCGGAAAACCATATTAGGATACCTCGTTGCCGCCACCCATCACTCTTTCAAAGTAACGTTTTGCCTCGTTGCTGAGATAAGATTCCATCTGTAAGCCTATTATTGTTTCACATCCTCAATTGAAAGATGCCCCGTCCTTCCGCTCGACTAGCAAACTGCTACGTGCCCCTCCCCTTGAACGAGACCGGAAAGCAGAACAGCAGCCTCGCTGTGGCCACGAAAGGTTCCCGTCGGGCGATTCGAGGCGATCGCACGAACCATGAATTGCGGCAGGTCTGTCTCGAAACGGGTGTGTTAGCGAATCAAGCCATAGGGTCTTCTTTGGTGGAGCTCGGTCACACCAAAGTGCTGTGCCAAGTCTCTATGAATTTCAGTCATCCTGCCGCCATTCCAGAAGAAGGATTCCTCGAGTGCAAAGTCCAGTTTGCGCCACATATCGGAATCGACGCTTCCATCCAACGATCTCAGGCCGTCATGCCTTTGGATTCCATCCTTTCGGCTGGAAAATTGCATTCCGAAACCATGACCAGAGAGTCTAGTTTGTCGGCACAGTTGCATTCTTCACTAGTATCCGTTTTGAAATTGCAAGATTTCCCAAAATGCGCTCTGGGAGTACACGCGACGATTTTACAAGATGATGGAAGTGTATTGACAACTTGCATTACTGCTGCTAGCTTGGCATTGGCAGATGCCAGAGTAGAAATGTTGGATTTGGTGACGAGTTGTACCGTTGCAGTAATAGAGGCAGACGAGGACGAAGGAGAAGATTCCAAGGAACAAAGTAGCGTGGACGTCGATGACGAGGAAGCTGCTACCAAGGAACCAATCTTTTTGGCAGATCCAACCGAAGCGGAACTAATACACGCCTCAGCAGTGATTTGCCTCGCCATGACGCCAAATTTAAAAGAGGTCACCCTGTGGAGTCAATCCGGAAGGCTCGATGCCAATCATGCGAGTCAAGCAATCGAAATTTGTCGCAATGGTTGCCGGACCATGCATAAGTTCATGAGAGAAGTATGGATAGCCCAACAAAATTAGTAGTTCGATGAGGCTCTACTACCCTAGGCGACCAATAAGTGTCGTAGTTCGATGAGATGCTCTGTGACTTAGAATGGACCAATCGGAAGTCATTTCACGTAGTTTTTCTATCATAGGGGTATGGAGTTGTAAAAGTTCAGTTCGGCTCCTTTAGTGGTGGTCATTGCAAACGTACCTCGCTAGTAGCAGAGCTTTAACAAATGCAACGATCGTAGCTAGTCCTCCAAAAATGTGGTCATGTTCGAGGCCGAAACGTAGATATGGTCAAAGAAGCGGAAGAATTCCCCTTTGGTTAACCAGAATATTCCGTCATCTGCGACGACGGGTCTTAGCAACTTTTTGATCGGTGGGTATCGATCCCAACCGGGGCCATCGTCATCAAATTCGCCATTTTCAATCTCACCCTTGCCCCAGGGATTTCGCACTTTGAACAAATCGATATCGGTTCCAGCCGCGTCATTTACGACTTCAATAACGGAATAGGCATGGTTGTCCACCATTCCCTCTGTCAGATTCTTGTCGGAGGTTCCATTGGTGCCAGCCGCCACAATATAATTCTCCAGATCAAAGGCGTGCATCTTGTTAAACAATTCGTCCTCTGTCAATTCAACGTCTGTTCCGCCACCGCCACCCACTTTGGGCCACGCAACGCGCCACATGTCGCCGTTGTTTTCATGTGGGGAATTATAATGTTGGGACCATTTGCCTTCGCTGGGATTGTATTTCGCGTAGCATGCAAACTTGCCAGTTTTGGGGTTGCGACGAATCGTATATTGGTCGCGACACCCGGTCATTAAAGACCAAGCATGAGAGCACTGACCTCCTGTGATTTTGTCCCATCCGCCACTGTGTTGCAAAATGAAACAGTAATGGCGGGTGATGAAGAGATGAGTGGTTAGAAGATTTGGCACTTGAACAGGTATCGAATCCTTGTCCCTCATATCTAACTTACCAATGAACTGCTAGAGCCTTTTCCAAATAGCAGACCCACAATTCGCCGTCCTCCGATGGACGTGATGCTAGAAGCGTCCCACTTCCATCGGATGCAGCAGCTAGTCTCTCATCAATGACTATATCCACCTCCTTCCACGATGGCAAGTCCCACAAAGTGACAATGTACTGATTGGGTTCAGGCAATGGCATGCGATCCAAATTTTTGGTCTTGCGAAACAATTTTTTGATCGCACCGTCGAATTCTGCCAAGGCCGATATTGCCGAAAGCAGCCAACAATCACCGACTTGTCCTTGATGAATATCCGAAGGATCGATATTGCCAATGATTTTGAGTAGTGGTGTATCACCAACGCCCATTCCTCGTCCGGGTAGAATAGGTGGATTTTTTTTGGAATGAAGTTTGCGGTTTCGATGGACCATGGCATCTGTATACTTGTCGCGGCTCGCCGCGGGCAATTCGTTGTTGGGAAAGAGAGGCAAGTGGTGGTATTGCTGCACAAAGATTGTCATCCAGCCGTCTTTGCTGGTGCCCTGTGGTTTGAATTTGATTGTTCCTTCCCGATGAATGTAGGTGAAGGATTGTTGATCCACTGGCCATGTCTCCATGTCGTACTGATACATGATCGCGATGTACTTGGACGGATTGTTTTTGAACTCTTCGACCGCCTTTGAAATGGACTTGCCCGACACAACCTCCTGCTTGCCAATGGCGTCAAACGAAAATGATCCGGCAAACCGATATTGCAAAAGTTTCCATTTGGAGGCCGGGGCATTTCTATACAAGTCAGCTTCTGGCAACTGAGGGGCCGAATTGGAGCCATTGGCAGCAGGGCGTTGTGCTGGTCGCTTGGGTGACGTTGCTGATGATCGTCCAGCTGCTGCCTTCGCGGTGGGCGTCTTGCTGGGACTCGTTTTCTTTTCGTTCGTACCGTTGCCTTGTGAAGACGTTTTGGCTTTTGTGTTGCCGCTCTTATTGTTGGTAGCAGACTGACGACTTGCAGGGCTTTTGGAGCTGCTGGCGGATGGGGCCTGATTTCTTGTCGGCGAAGCTGACGATACGGCTACAGCAGAATCGGGAGACAGTGGCTTGAACCATCCTCCGCCATTGCCCTTTGTTCCTGCTGATCCTGTCATGGTCGCTGCAACATGGCATCATCTCCGTTTTATGTTCAGGTTCCGGATGGAGGCATCAGTCTTGCTTGGCGATTGTTGGAGGGAAAAACCAAAAAAGGGCTCATCCGCACGTCTGCGGTGGCGGGCGGCTGATGAAAGTGCCAGAATTAGTCATGGATACCTTTTCAGTCCCGGGCGGCGGCTGTGGAGCTACATCAATATGTTCTAGTTTGGAGATAAAAATGCAATGCAGACTGTACTTCATGGATAAGCGCCCTCTAGCTATGTTATGTTATAGCCAGCACTATCGTTTTACCGTCCCACTACTGGCTGGGTGCGCTACCCTCACTTATACTTCTTCTCGGGGGTGATCTCTTGCCAGAGTCTCGACTGGCCCCGCCTCTTGGGAAGGTGCAAAGAGTAGCGATGTATTCACTTACCCGTACTTATGTACAGATGATTCCAGCTAGGACAAAGCAAGCAATGATGGGAAGGATGGTGGAAGCTCGAATCAAAAACTGCGCTGGTTGTGGGCGACTTTGAATCTCAACCAAAAAGTGTCCCTGAACTTGTTTCTTCGAATCGCGAATAGGGAACCAACACGACATTTTCAAATCATGCTGTAAAGGAATCGCAACTTTGGCCGTGCCCAGATACGTGTTGTCCTGTTCGACGATGAGTTGAATGGAAGATCCCTTCGAAGTCTCGATGAAATGGGAAAAGGCCGCCGTCTGAAACTTGGGGGCTCGTTTGGGATTTCCTTGGTCAGCGAGTATCCGCCTTGTATCGAATTTTCCCAAGAGCAAAGGTCCGTGCTGGAGAGTGGTCACGGAATCGCCCATTCCATACCGGCGGCGCATATGAGATTCGTCCACGAAGCGGGCCTGAAGCACCGCGATGTCGATCTCTATGGTATTAATAGAATTGTCATCACCATCCCTCGACGTCTCCACTTCTCGGTATAACAAAAATGCCACTAGCAGCCCCCAAAGGCGAGGAACAGCCCGGCTCCATACCCAAACGGCATTTTGAAGTTTCATAAGCGTCGATGCTGGCAACGCCAAGAGATTTTGACTAAAGGCACTCAGAAGAATCCAAGATCCAACACTCACACCAAGGGATATAACGCTCACATAGTACCAAACTTTCAACGCCTTGGTACTAGCGAGTTGTGTAGTCTGATGAAGAATCAGTAGAGAAATAAGGGACAGACAAGCGGCCAAGTGTCGGTCGCCGGCTCGCAATAGTAAACAGAGGGCAGCCAATGCCAAAACCACACGGCTTGCCACGAAGGGATCTTGATTGATTCGTTGAAGCATACGACGAATCTTGGCGGCGTTATCACGGCGTCTCCTACGGGCCGCAATTTGTTTCTCTGTAAGTGGGGCCACCTCACGCCTCTTTCGAGGCTTAAAGGCAATAGCATCGCTACCTCGTTTCAGCAACGGTGTGATTTTGGCGCTTGATCTGGTCGCAAGACCCTTGGCAGATGATTTGACTTTGCCCAGAACGGAATGGCGAATCGCGTTCAAGGCAAACTGAGGTCCGAACGAATCATCGGAGGAGACTGATACCACTGTACTCTCTTCTGTAACAGAGTCATTGGTAGGTTCCTCTAACTCAGCCTTTTGCTTCGAAGGAGGGAGATTGGAAATCTCGAATGTTCTATTGCGTCGACTCATTGTAATACCATGCAGTTCATGGCAAGAAGACCCCTCTAGTAGTAGTAGTGGAAAGCAAGGCTGGTATGGAATGGGCAAGATTGTGAAGGGGTGTGTGTTCACAACGACAGTCCTTTGCGACCCAAGTGCCGGACTGCGGTGAAACGACGTCTCGTCGTTTGGCCCAACTTCCCAAGATCGGCATAATAGTGTCATTGCGTTACCTCGGAAAATCGATTTATTTAGTATAAGCCCTCAACGCATTCACTTTCTTCGAGCGAGCCGGTTTCCTTCCACTTTCCAAACTTCCGAGCCATCATTTACTTCCACTTGGAAGATGACCATGTAATCGTAGGACAACGACGTCAAACCCACGGCAACGCGGGTATCCCGGTACCATCAAAATACAAAAATGATTTTCCACCTTTCCGTCTTGGGCATCAAGGCAGCACGCTCAGAATAGTGGCCATCATGATAGCTGGCAAAGAGCTAGTCTTACGGCAACCCGGATCGACGACGGGCGTATGTGTCGGCTGCCCAATGTATTGTCAACGTTCCGGCTTGGATCAAATCAAAGCACCCGATGCAATGTGACGGCGTCCTGTTACGAGTGAATTGGCGCGGGCGGCAATACAGTGGTACCAAGTGGCCTCGCCTATGGTGCAATAACTGTGGAAATTTTCGAAGATCGTGGTTTTACTCCTTTAAAGTATTTACATTGGTTGTGCTGCATGACTCGGCAAGAGACCAGAGGCACTTAATTCCTCAAAATTTAAGCCAGGATAGAGGGAGCTTCCATGGCAACGGGCATGATTTCACCAGATGCCAAATCCAAGGGGAAGTTGTGGGCGTTGCGCTCGTGCATCACCTCCATACCCAAGTCAGCGCGGTTGATAATGTCAGCCCAAGTGTTGATGACACGGCCTTCGGAGTCAATGACAGCTTGGTTCTGCAATGAAACACGGAGCACATATCATGTGAGATGCTACTCCGTCGGCGGAAGATTGTTTGAAATAGCAAGCGGGGTACTTACGAAGTTGAATCCGTTGAGGTTGAAAGCCATGGTGGAGACTCCCATGGCGGTCATCCAAATGCCGAGGACGGGCCACAAGGCAAGGAAGAAGTGGAGAGCACGCGAGTTGTTGAACGAAGCGTATTGGAAGATGAGGCGACCGAAATATCCGTGGGCGGCAACAATGTTGTAGGTCTCTTCCTCCTGTCCGAACTTGTACCCAGCGTTGGTGGACTCGTTTTCGGTGGTCTCGCGGATCAAGGAGGAGGTGACCAAAGATCCGTGCATGGCAGAGAAGAGAGAAGCACCGAAGACTCCAGCAACACCGGCCATGTGGAAGGGGTGCATCAAGATGTTGTGCTCGGCCTGGAACACAAGCATGAAGTTGAAAGTTCCAGAGATACCAAGAGGCATGCCGTCCGAGAACGATCCTTGTCCGATGGGGTAGGTCAAGAAGACAGCGGTGGCGGCAGCGACGGGGGCAGAGAAGGCAACAAAGATCCAGGGGCGCATACCGAGACGGTAGGAGAGTTCCCACTCACGTCCCATGTAGCTGGCAACACCAAGAAGGAAGTGGAGAACGATGAGCTGGTAGGGACCTCCGTTGTACAACCACTCGTCCATGGAAGCAGCTTCCCAGATGGGGTAGAAGTGCATGCCGATGGCGTTGGAAGAAGGAACGACAGCACCGGAGATGATGTTGTTTCCGTAAAGCAAGGATCCGGCAACTGGCTCGCGGATACCATCGATATCAACAGCTGTGAAATGCAAAACGAAAGTCGACAAATGTCAGAGAAATCCCTTGGCCCACGTTGGTGAAAGGCGGCCGAAAGCTACTTACGAGGAGCCGCGATGAATGCAGTGATGAAGCAGGTAGCGGCAGCCAAGAGAGTCGGGAACATGAGCGTACCGAACCAACCAATGTAGAGACGGTTGTCGGTGCTGGTGATCCAGTTGGAGAAGCGTTCCCAAGTGGAAGCAAGATCAGCGACTTCGCCCTTCTTCTGGATATCCAAGGGGGAAAGGCTGCTAGCTCCCAACTTGGACTCGATGGAGCTCTCAGTGGAGAGATCTGTGGGCACGAACTTGAGGGACGACGCACCAGTGCGTTGGCTTGTGAAGGCAGCCTTCGGCATGGTGAAGGCGTTGCTGGTAGAAGCCAAAAGGGCAACGACGATGGAAAGAGAAAACTTCATGTTTGTTTTTTCTAGACAATCTTCACAAGCTCAAACTCTGGATTTGTGAGCGGTTGGGTGAAATCTTTTTCGAGGACCCAACAATCGAATTTTGATCTTTTGCAGCGGAGGGGAATGATGATCTCAAACTCTGCGTCAGATGTTCCATCTGAGTAAGACGAATTTTGTAGATTCGGCAGCGAACCCAATCAAATTTCGGACAATCCTAATTCTTATAGCTAACTGAATGTATGGCGACGAACGGTTCGGCGAAGTATTCATAGATGCATCTGAATCACAGATGGATCTTTCTGACTCACTCTCCGTCGCCATTCGGTTTCGGCAACGAGGGATCTTGGGCGCATTCGACCTTTCATCTATGAGATACATCTCTAATTCTCCATAAAGATAGCCTCTACCGGTAGAAATATTTGATACACATTTGTTTAAAGCATTCTATCATACACTGTTCCTACAGGTTCGAAGAAAACACTGAGCTAGCAAGGCGGAAAACGACGCCCTTCTTCGGTGACGATTGTGTGAGGCGAATCTTGCAACAGGCCGGCTCGGCGGGCTGGAGCTGGTTCAAATGGTAACGGCGGAAAACCGCATTGACCTGTCCGTTGTACGTGATGATTATTCGTCGTTGACTCACTGTACTGTAGCATCTTCCTATCGGTTTTGCGGCATGAAAGCAGCAAGACTAAATTTTTGGACATCATGATAGCTACAAGAGAGTTAAGCTCCTTATTGCCGGCTCGTACAGTCAGTGTGACACTTAGCATAGCATGTATCGTACGACCGAAAAGTTTGAAGGCGCTTCACTATTCAACGATGTGCTCGGATATGTCGGCCGCGCGGAGAGTCGTGCGGAGATGGGACGGCGCGTTTTTGCCTTCCGTTTTCGTTGTGGGTGGCCTCCGCCAACGAAGCAAACTTCGAACCGACCCTTCAACGCTTCAAAACAGCCAAACTCTCTTCTACCGCTCTTCAAACCTCAATAGATTTCAACAGCCCCACAGGGTTGTGTCCTACGTCGTCGTCGACCGCACAACACAGTTTCCTCTATTATACAAGACAGGAGTATTGACGTGAAAATGAAGCATTCCTCCTTGAGCTACCGATATTCGATCCCGTTTAAGCTGCTAAACGAGAGATCAAAAAGGGAGACTTTGACCCTTGTTTTACAATATGTACATGGTTGTGCATGACTCGGCAAGAGACCAGAGGCACTTAATTCCTCAATATTTAAGCCAGGATAGAGGGAGCTTCCATGGCAACGGGCATGATTTCACCAGATGCCAAATCCAAGGGGAAGTTGTGGGCATTGCGCTCGTGCATCACCTCCATACCCAAGTCAGCGCGGTTGATAATATCAGCCCAAGTGTTGATAACACGGCCTTCGGAGTCAATAACAGCTTGGTTCTGTGGGAGAGAAAACGCTGTGTGTGAGATGCTACTCCGTCGGCGGAAGATTGTTTGAAATAGCAAGCGGGGTACTTACGAAGTTGAATCCGTTGAGGTTGAAAGCCATGGTGGAGACTCCCATGGCGGTCATCCAAATGCCGAGGACGGGCCACAAGGCAAGGAAGAAGTGGAGAGCACGCGAGTTGTTGAACGAAGCGTATTGGAAGATGAGGCGACCGAAATATCCGTGGGCGGCAACAATGTTGTAGGTCTCTTCCTCCTGTCCGAACTTGTACCCAGCGTTGGTGGACTCGTTTTCGGTGGTCTCGCGGATCAAGGAGGAGGTGACCAAAGATCCGTGCATGGCAGAGAAGAGAGAAGCACCGAAGACTCCAGCAACACCGGCCATGTGGAAGGGGTGCATCAAGATGTTGTGCTCGGCCTGGAACACAAGCATGAAGTTAAAAGTTCCAGAGATACCAAGAGGCATGCCGTCCGAGAACGATCCTTGTCCGATGGGGTAGGTCAAGAAGACAGCGGTGGCGGCAGCGACGGGGGCAGAGAAGGCAACAAAGATCCAGGGGCGCATACCGAGACGGTAGGAGAGTTCCCACTCACGTCCCATGTAGCTGGCAACACCAAGAAGGAAGTGGAGAACGATGAGCTGGTAGGGACCTCCGTTGTACAACCACTCGTCCATGGAAGCAGCTTCCCAGATGGGGTAGAAGTGCATGCCGATGGCGTTGGAAGAAGGAACGACAGCACCGGAGATGATGTTGTTTCCGTAAAGCAAGGATCCGGCAACTGGCTCGCGGATACCATCGATATCAACAGCTGTGAAATGCAAAACCAAATTCGACAAATGTCAGAGAAATCCCTTGGCCAACGTTGGTGAAAGGCGGCCGAAAGCTACTTACGAGGAGCCGCGATGAATGCAGTGATGAAGCAGGTAGCGGCAGCCAAGAGAGTCGGGAACATGAGCGTACCGAACCAACCAATGTAGAGACGGTTGTCGGTGCTGGTGATCCAGTTGGAGAAGCGTTCCCAAGTGGAAGCAAGATCAGCGACTTCGCCCTTCTTCTGGATATCCAAGGGGGAAAGGCTGCTAGCTCCCAACTTGGACTCGATGGAGCTCTCAGTGGAGAGATCGGTGGGCACGAACTTGAGGGACGACGCACCAGTGCGTTGGCTTGTGAAGGCAGCCTTCGGCATGGTGAAGGCGTTGCTGGTAGAAGCCAAAAGGGCAACGACGATGGAAAGAGAAAACTTCATGTTTGTTTTTTCTAGACAATCTTCACAAGCTCAAACTCTGGATTTGTGAGCAGTTAGGTGAAATCTTTTTCGAGGACCCAACAATCGAATTTGGATCTTTTGCAGCGGAGGAATGATGATCTCAAGCTCTGCCGCGTCAGGTGTTTCATCTGAGTAAGGCGAATTTTGTGGATGTAGCATCGTCATGTCGGGCAAACTCTAGTCTTGTAACTAACTGAATGTATGGCGACGAACGGTTCGGCGTAGTTTTCATAGATGCACCTGCCTCCTAGATGTATTTGCTGACTCACTCGTCGCAACTCGGTGGCGGCCCGGGGCTCTTTCCCAGAAATCTTGTTGGGTCTTTCACAGTTCTTCTGCGCATCGACGCGATGCATCCCTGATTTTCTGGTTGCTTCGAAATAGCGGAAATCGTCACAAAGCCGCGTACACTATTCCAATAGTACCTGCTCGAAGGAAAAGAAAGCTGAGCTAGCAACGAGGAAAAACAGATGCCCTGCCTTTTGTGACGGCAGAGAATTAGAATCTCCGCTGACTCGTTGCCCAGAATTCTTTTTGCGGCGTGCGCACTAAGTTCGGCCAGAGAAAAATGAGATTCTGACTTGTCCTGCCAACACAGCCTTCGAACCCTGTTCGCACCTGTGCGAATACAACACTTATGGAAGATTCGCCATAATTTTCCTACCACGTCTTTTCGGACCATCTGGCCAAACAGTCGACGCACTCGGTTGTAGTTGTCGTCCCCTCACAATTCGCTCCGCCGAATCGCAAATTTCGCTCCGATGGGCGGAAAAACTCATCACGACTATAGAGCACAACGACCTGACTCATCGGTGATGATTTGGATTGACTCATGTTGCGGACTGCGTTAGTACGAACTTGGAAAATGGAGACCAGCCGCTGACTACCTGCTATTCTGTCCTTTTTCCGTCGTTGCAAGGTAGGCGAGCACTTCATAAACTACGCCACGGGAGGTACTATTCCTTTTCGCAACGCTGGCGGTGCGAATTTTGCTATATATTTCGCGTGCTACTACTACGTACCTGTGATGTACATTGCTATCGTATGAATGGGAAGCCCATACGATTAACTATTAAAGCGTTACGGGTTGCTCCGTGCCAGGTACAACTGGCGAAGCTTTGGCAAACGTGGATTGGCTAGAAGATACCCCTACATTATTGGTAAAATGAGACCGGGATCGTATTTTCTGGTAGCCCGGCCACGCAGTCTACGTCATCATACCCCATCCAAAATTGGAGTATTTGACCCATAGGATAAGGCGAGCGGGAGTATGAAAATGCAACGAGGGTCTCATTTGCAGTCATAAATATTGATGGAAATGAGACCCTAATACCACGAGAAAAAAGCGCTACACTCCTAAAAATGAGACCCAGTAGCTAAAAGAAGAGTTGTGACTATGCGTTAGCTCGGCATCCTTCTTCTCAACCCTGAACCTTAGCAAAAGTAAAATACTACTATATTTAGCGTCGTCATTCATTGAATTCATGGACGACCATTTTATAGTATCATAGCTGCCTATTAGACTAGTAAGCTGAATCTAACGATGGCTATGGAGTTGCTCTACTACTAGAGCACAGAAAGGAAGAAGCAATCATGATATATTCCCTGACCATTTCTCTAGTTCTACATTGCGCGGGCGTCCCTGTCTTGAGGCGTCCCAAGGCAAAATTGTGCTTTGCTAGCATTTGGGCCAGTCCGACGGAAGGTGGTTCGACTTGTTCGGAATCTCGTAAATGCCTCCCGCCGCTGTATTGCTCATGGCCAATCATGAGGACACCTCTCAGAAAGGTTCCTGTGGTTATAACAACGGCTCGAGCGGATATTTCTTGACTAGACCCATCCGCTTTTTGCACGACAACACCCCGAATGCGAGCCTGACGATTATGGGCCGGGACCTGATTGGTGGCTTCCATGGGAGCCATGGACTCGAGATTGTTATTGCTTATTGCCGACAGATTCGTCCAAAAGCAAATCCTGGGCACTCCCTTCCACTAGGTACAAATTGGGGACTTGGCGCAACTCATTTTGCATGGCAGCCTTGTACAAATCGCGATCCATTTGAGCTCTTGGTCCTCGCACTGCCGGTCCCTTGCGTCGATTTAACAGTCGATAGTGGATTCCACCTTCATCGGCCATTCGTCCCATGAGTCCATCCAAGGCATCAATCTCACGTACAAGATGCCTCTTGCCAATGCCTCCAATACTAGGATTGCAGCTTAGCTCTCCAATGGTATCGAGGCAGCGTTGCGTGATGAGAGCCATTCTGGCGCCCGTTCGGGCGGATGCCGCCGCATCACAACCATAGTCCACAGCATGATCGTCTGTCGTATAAACTCGTAGAGCAGCAGATGACACTTGAGCTATTCTTGATAGTCTGGATAGGGGAGCCTGAAACGCCTGGGACGATCTTGTTACTTGCCACAACATTGTCATCACCAGAGCTCCTTGTTGCCAGGCTCTTCCACAGAAAATCCGATGCAACATGTCCCGCCGCGCTCCGATGCTGCCGACTGACGCGTCGTTTGCGCGAGATGTGGTGTCGATGCGTAGTGTGTTGGGCAGGTTACGTAGACTTTGTACTCAGGTCTACAGGGTCTCATGTACGGTCTTATTTTTTTAGGGTACGATCACATTATTGGTAAAATGAGACCGGGATCGTATTTTCTGGTAGCCCGGCCACGCAGTCTACGTCATCATACCCCATCCAAAATTGGAGTATTTGACCCATAGGATAAGGCGAGCGGGAGTATGAAAATGCAACGAGGGTCTCATTTGCAGTCATAAATATTGATGGAAATGAGACCCTAATACCACGAGAAAAAAGCGCTACACTCCTAAAAATGAGACCCAGTAGCTAAAAGAAGAGTTGTGACTATGCGTTAGCTCGGCATCCTTCTTCTCAACCCTGAACCTTAGCAAAAGTAAAATACTACTATATTTAGCGTCGTCATTCATTGAATTCATGGACGACCATTTTATAGTATCATAGCTGCCTATTAGACTAGTAAGCTGAATCTAACGATGGCTATGGAGTTGCTCTACTACTAGAGCACAGAAAGGAAGAAGCAATCATGATATATTCCCTGACCATTTCTCTAGTTCTACATTGCGCGGGCGTCCCTGTCTTGAGGCGTCCCAAGGCAAAATTGTGCTTTGCTAGCATTTGGGCCAGTCCGACGGAAGGTGGTTCGACTTGTTCGGAATCTCGTAAATGCCTCCCGCCGCTGTATTGCTCATGGCCAATCATGAGGACACCTCTCAGAAAGGTTCCTGTGGTTATAACAACGGCTCGAGCGGATATTTCTTGACTAGACCCATCCGCTTTTTGCACGACAACACCCCGAATGCGAGCCTGACGATTATGGGCCGGGACCTGATTGGTGGCTTCCATGGGAGCCATGGACTCGAGATTGTTATTGCTTATTGCCGACAGATTCGTCCAAAAGCAAATCCTGGGCACTCCCTTCCACTAGGTACAAATTGGGGACTTGGCGCAACTCATTTTGCATGGCAGCCTTGTACAAATCGCGATCCATTTGAGCTCTTGGTCCTCGCACTGCCGGTCCCTTGCGTCGATTTAACAGTCGATAGTGGATTCCACCTTCATCGGCCATTCGTCCCATGAGTCCATCCAAGGCATCAATCTCACGTACAAGATGCCTCTTGCCAATGCCTCCAATACTAGGATTGCAGCTTAGCTCTCCAATGGTATCGAGGCAGCGTTGCGTGATGAGAGCCATTCTGGCGCCCGTTCGGGCGGATGCCGCCGCATCACAACCATAGTCCACAGCATGATCGTCTGTCGTATAAACTCGTAGAGCAGCAGATGACACTTGAGCTATTCTTGATAGTCTGGATAGGGGAGCCTGAAACGCCTGGGACGATCTTGTTACTTGCCACAACATTGTCATCACCAGAGCTCCTTGTTGCCAGGCTCTTCCACAGAAAATCCGATGCAACATGTCCCGCCGCGCTCCGATGCTGCCGACTGACGCGTCGTTTGCGCGAGATGTGGTGTCGATGCGTAGTGTGTTGGGCAGGTTACGTAGACTTTGTACTCAGGTCTACAGGGTCTCATGTACGGTCTTATTTTTTTAGGGTACGATCACAGTAGAATCAATCAAGCTGAGCATCTTTCGAGGAATATGGGGGCTCTGGTGCCGGGAGGTAGTACCTATTTGTGTGCATACCGTGCTAGTGCACTCCGGATGGCTACAGTAAAGCACTGTAGATCACGAATCCCTACTATTACGAAGCCTTTTGGAAGGGGGTTTGAACTTCTACGTGTACGTTGCTGAAGCCTTGGCCTTCACAGAGCATTATGTTAATGTCTGGATTATAGCTCTACCGTGGCGGCCATTTGCCAATAAAGCAACCAACGACTCGTAAACTTTTGCAACATCCAAGCCAAAGTCGTTTTCGACGCGCCCCTGGGTTCGTGATTTGGATATCCCATACAAAACATGAAGTTTTCTTGACTTTTGCGGAACAACACCTCCTAGCTACCCAGAGCAGTTCATCACAGAATTGACTGGCAGTATAGTTTCTTGTGTGGTCGGTTGCAACCCGTAGTTGGTTGCTAAACCGCCATGATCCCCCAGGAATATTTCTCGTTTGATGGCTGCTGTTGCCATATGTAGGCCCACAATGCAGTATTGCAATTTGTTGTGCATTTCCTCCATTCAATTCGCTACAACTTCAATTTCCACAAACAATTCTCCCTTGGCGTCATGGCAAAATGTCTCCCCCTTGCCCTTTTCGACCTTGTACCACTTTAAAATTTTGAGATTGAAATGAGTGGGTGGTGGAATGGGAATATAGACGGTTCCCATGGCATCGTCGGCCGAGACATTGTCATAATCAAAAATATTACATTCCACAACCTTGTATATTTCCAATGATTTTGGTAAGACTGCCAATCGAAAGAGTTGATCGGGCCAGGTCGGATTGAGATCTTTGGTAACATACGGCGTCTTTCCCAATAGATTGGCCCCAAATTTGACCACGACATATGGGTCGGACGTGACATTTTTCCCAAACATGTACTTTGCATCCTTGGCCACCAAATCCTTTCCTTGAATGACCCGGATGCGAAGTTCATAGAGGACTGTGGCCAAGGACGATCGTCGTTTTCGATTCCGAGGTGCCATCAGGGAAGAAGCAAGAGAGCCTCCTTGTGATCCTCTACTAGCTTCTGATCCTCTAGTGTTACTCCTTCCAAGTGTAGAAACCGAATCCCGAATGCTGGCCGCAATGCTGCGCCGTCGTTTGCCAGGCATTTCCATTTCCATATCCGCCCACATGAGTCTCACGTCTTGATACAATACGACGCCTAATCCAATCGCCCATAGCTTTTGAACGGCATATCCCAAAAAGTATGTTCGGAAGGATTGTGACTCGTCACTTTGCATACTGGAAACCACGAGAAAGAACCACGATCCAAAGCTTGCCACGGCCGAAAAGATACACAAGAGCATCCACTGGTCCAAGATTTCTCCGTCGTTTCGTGCTTTGGCGTCGTAGCTATCGTTTTGCAAAATGTACACGGCCAGACCGGAACAGGCTGCCCCGATGAAGGGACGACCAATCAACATGGCCACGGCCGTAAAGAAAGAATAGACTCGGCAAAGAGTCAAAACGTCGGATCCATCGACGGGTAGAAAGAAGGCCAGCACCATGTTTTCTTTATGGGCGATGGAAGAAAGAGACTCGACAAACTCGAATTCAAACGTCCAATGGCGATCCTCTCCCCCGAACAGCAAGCTGTAGCAGCCAACAGTCTAGAAGAAACAGTGCTCGGTGATTCACAAACAAGTTGCAATGGTCGAATCGAATCGGCTAATCGTAGATGGAAGAGTGAGAATGCGGTTATGATCACCTGCTGTGCATGTCAAACCGCCTACCTCCACCGTTTGGGCTTCGCTATGGAACGATCTTGTAGTGTATTAGTCGGGCGCACTCGCAAAGTTCCCGCCGTGAGCGCGATCCTGGCGGGCGCGCGTCGATGACCACCCAAAGCAAAATGACTGCACGGACGCCAGCAGACACATTGCTTCCACGTGGAGTAAACGAACGAAACGACGGGCAACGCCGAAAGCTACCCAGTACATTTCCACCCACCATGACGACTCATGAAGACCTCACACCCTCTATCCAAAGGAATGATAAATATACAGTAAAACTATCGACCTATATATAGTACGATGGTTTATCTTCTTATAGCACCACTAGAAGAAGTTTGAAATCTACGATAGACGAGAGAATCATTCCTTGCATCAATAGTCAAATTGAGCTTCGTCGTCGTCGTCGTCACTGGGTGCTGCTTCGGGTCCCGAGTCTGCATCGGCTAGTTTGGCACAGATTTCTGCCACTTGCGACTTTGGTGGAGCAGTTGATCGTCCGGGTGGTGAAGCACGTGGAAGAAATCCTCCACCACCAGGGATAGAATCGTCGTCGTCATCATCGTCATGGAATGGGTTGGTGGACCCGACAGCCGCTATGCTCTTGCTGGTGGAGTAGTGATGGACACGGTTCGCAGCAGGGCTAGTACTCCTTGCCAAGGTCGGTTCGTCCTCCTGGTCCTCGTCCGAATCCTCCAACAATGAACGGCGTTTGGTAGCAGCAGCAGGTTTTCGCATGTTCTTCTTCTTCTTTGTTGTCTGTTTGGAAGGACGGATTGGAGAATCTTCCTCATCGTTGCCGTCGTCGCCGTCGTCATTATCACTACTCAATGACAAGGCGTTGTCCAATGTCATTCTCCTCTTTGTAGTAGCATTAGTTTTGGTTCTACCCATTTGCTTCCTGGCGGCAACCGGAGAAGCGCCAAGCAAGTTGGCATGGTCGTCGTCGTCGGCATTATCCTTTTCCGAATTGTAACCTTCTGGAGGCGAAAGTTGCGACATTTCCGCAAGTATTTGACGGGCTCGCTCCCAGGGCTGCTGTAGTCGAGCAGTGGAGGGTTGTGCTTTTGTTTTCGTCTTTTTCTTCTCGACAGAACTACTACTACTGCTGCTGCTGCTGCTGTTGCTGTTGCTGGAGTCATCATTATCCTTGGTGACTGTGGATCGACGAGCTTTGGTAGCACTGCTGGCCGTTCGTTTGTTTCCCATGGAGACATGGTCGTCCTCGTCTGACGACGACGATGATGCTTCCCACGCTTGACGCTGTTGACCTTGGGTAGGGAATACAAATTTACTGCTGCTAGTCGCAGTAGTACGAGATCGTTTTCGAGCTGCTGTTGCTTTGCCTTTTCGCTGGACGGGTGTCACGGACGACAATGGAAATTGTCGTTGAAATTGCTCCAATTTGTCGGGCAATTTTCGCAAAAGCAATCCGACATCGTCGGTGGAAATAGACCTACCGTTAGTGTGATTGGAAAACGCCATGAGATCGGGTGCCATGGCTTGACTCAGATAATGAAAGACCAGTTCGGACAAGGCACGAACAGCGGGTGTGGTGGTTCGCACGCCGGACTGAGCATCTTGTTGCAAACAAATTTGAAGAATGTCAAATTGCAAGGTTCGCCGCAAATCCAATGACTCGTGGTCCTCTTGCATATTGATTGTGGATATTCTACAACAATACAGAGAGAATACGTGTCGATAGTAAGCAGTAGATGGAAGTTGTAGAGTAATGTGTGAGGTCTCCGATCATACTATCATCATATGCAGATCGATGAGCACTGCGTGGTTGTGGTGTTGCGAGTGTCATTGCAGATGGAAGGAGGGTGACCGAGCCGGCGCTGCCATTTCCTTTTGGCGCGAACTGTAGTGGTCGAATGGGTCGTTTCAACTACCCCGTGCGTTCGCACGCCCCCACAAAAGGAAGGCAACTATGCTATGTAGCAACGCAACCTGATTAAATTCGACTACGATACTGCTTCTATACTGCCAAATGTTACTGCCGTCGTAGTCGTACTGTGCTCACTATTCGTGGGGGGAGGCGGAAAGATTGTTTCATACAGGAGCGGTGGGGGTCGTGGCGAGACCGTGGTAGTAGTAGTTGCGCTTGATTTGTTGTTCGCTCCTTCGCTGACACGGTCGGGAGGCAAAGTCGTATAGTGGTTCTATCGTCAAGCTACTACCACATTACGCTTGCAATACCTAAGCAGGAAAACGAAAGCGCATTCGATAGTTGCAAATACAGAGAGCTGCCCGCTGCCACCTGTTTTCATTCTGCTGCGCCTTGCTGGTGGGGAAGAGAAAGAAGTTAGAAGGTACTGTATCTGCTTCTACTAGCTATGATCATAGCTCTGTCATTCTGCTTCTTGGAGAAAGAAACCAGCATGGGATTGAAACAAATGACTGGCAACTAACAAGGGCGCACGTTGGTCTACAAATGTCAACTTCCCAAGAAGAATGCATGGATCGTTCTTTACTTAGAAATACCAAACACGCATATTTAGATTCTCTGTGGTTGGTTTGAGATACGGTCTACGAGCAGATAAGACGTCCATTCAGCACGAAGCAAGAACCATTTTACCGCACCATTTCGTTTTCTCCCATTCCACGGGGTATCTTTTGCGATTTCTTTATTTAAGCTATGCGTCCAGGGCTCTCCCTTCGGCAGGCGGAAGCCTAGTCATCATGTAGAATTTGTACCATTTGCTACGATGGGCAAGCAGGTCACGAATGTTTTCAAAGCGGCATTCTTCCGTTCTGACTTTCCCGCGATAACCCCACGTGATGGGAGGTGATGGCTCGATCGGTCGTTCCCACATTTTGTTGCGTCGTCGTTTGCGCCACCTCTCATCCATAGAGTGGAGTGGCAAACATCACATTTTGTTGGAGTGGGAAGGCCGTCGTTGGGCAAGACTTGCATCACTCCGTTCCTTCAAAACTACTACTACTATACTGCAACAAGAAGTAAACCATGAACCCAGTATTGAAATGCGATTTACAAGGAGAGCGACGAGCGTTGCTCTTGGATGGCAATAACCTGGAAGAAAACGAAACATCTATCATCCAAACGAAGAAAGTGGTAATGGCAGCAGGGCGACAGAACCATGGTGGCGGCTATGGATCAATTGCGGCTCAGGAATGGCTCTTACAGGGCGAGGATAAAACTTCTGTCGGGCATGATCATTCCGACTCTTCGTCTACTTGTTGTTCGTCGTCCTCCGATGGAGAGCATAATGGTGAAGAAGTGGGACATTCACTGTCCTTTGCCGATAGACCAGTCATTGTCCTATTGCCCGATGACGAGTTAGACGAACCAGCACGACGACGACGACAAGACGAGGGAAATATTCTCAAGTATCAGCACACTTCCTTGACCGAGTCGACTTGCACAGCTACCACGTTTGGCGCGTATGATGAGTATGATGAAGAACTGGGAGGCAAGGGGTCGTGGAATCTTTCAGAGTCTTCTTCGGTACGTCAAGCTTCCATCAAGTCAAAGGTTGCAAATGTTGTAGATGACTTATCGCTGCTGCATCCCTGATGACGATTTGTATAGATGGATCCCCTGATGGTCAAGCCGGACAGTAGTGGCCCTTGCGGAGTAGGAAGAGGTTTGACCTTTCCTGGCTGGGAGGCGTACAATCAAAGTTTGGACGAAAATCCAGTTATTACCAAGGCGTTAACTTCTCTTACGGGATGGTTCCTAGGAGACTTGGTGACTCAGGTAGGTGGTGCATGGCCCCGCCGCGTTCGGTATTTTCTTGGAAACATTCTCGTGTCTGACGGACTTGACTCATGAGTGCAGACGGTTATTACTGGGGGACCCTTTGACGTGCATCGATCCATCGTCTTGGCGTCCTTTGGTTTCTTCTTTCATGGGCCCGTGGGACATGTCATTTATGGAAACCTTGATCAAATCATTGACGGTACGGGCCCTAAGGAGATCGCGGCAAAGATTTTTGTAGATCAAGCCGTCTGGTGGTACGTCTCGAAACGCTCTGGATATCATCAATGGGGTTGCTATGGCTGCTGGCTACCTAGGAAGAGGAGAGAAGACTTAGCTCACGAAAGTGCTCTTTTGCCCACAGTCCCGTCTTTATGATTTGCTACTTTACATACTTGGGCTTGGCCAATGGTGATTTACCCTCGACGATCGTAACCAAGATTCATTCCGACATGTGGACAGCGGTTCAGGGATCGTGGAAAGTATGGATTCTGGCGCATGCGATTCAATTCCGTTACGTCAAAACCAAACATCGGATCATTTACATCAACTGCATCGAGGTCTGCTTTATCATGTTTCTCTCCTTTTTGGGAAATCGGTGAGCTATTCAAATGAGGCTTTATTATCCAACGCACAAAGTAATACATATACTGGTCCAAGCATTGCCACGCATCGAGTGCGGCGTCATTATGGACTTGCGCAAAGCCTTGCTACTGCCTACACCTCTCTTCGTCTAGTCGCTAACGTCTCCACCCTCAGGGAGACCCAAGGTGTACTCATTTTGCACCCCGGTACACACAACATATATCGTTAAACAATAGATTTCATCGTTTTGGACCTCTCTGCCCCTTTTGACTATTGCATACTTCTATTCGACATGAGTGAGAGCTACAGCTTCCTGGGCGAGGGCTAAAGTGAGACGTTCCCTACTGCCAATGGCTCTCGATTGGCATCAGGGAAGATACAAGCACGAGATATGTTCTGCCCATCGGCCAAATGTAAGCTGATACCCCAGCAACCCTCACGTTCCCCCCTACTACCACCGAATAGTAGTACGGTAAGAGCGTCTGGTGCTGCCGGGAGTGAATGGCCGCGGCTGTTCAGGAAGCAACCGGAGTTTTGCCAGAACACCTTGATTGCAGGTGGAAAATGCTCTAATGCTACTAGAATACTGGGCATTTCCGTCGCATAGTCAAATGCTATAGTAGTTATTGACGGCAGAACATAGTGATTCACGACGGGAAAAGCCAAACCACAACCCGACCAAAAGACCCACTTTCGGACGTGCGTGTGTAGGTGACCACATTGACAAGGAGGAACCTTTTCAGCTAGTGCCCTAGCTATACGTCAGGTGCCACGATTCCGGCAACACAGCCTCAAGTTTACTTCTTGGTTCCGAGAATGGAAAGGAACATGTTGAAGGCGATTTGGACACCATTGATGAAGACAAGTCGGTGCTTGGTGGAGATGAACTTGAAGTTGACAGCGTGGACAAAGGGCCAAACCTTCCAGGATCCTTGGCAGGCCGAAAGCAAGTCGTTCTTGATCTTGTCACCAATGGCGGCGAAAGAGTCGCCGTTCACAAGGCCAAGGTAGGTGAAGAAGACGGTCATGAAAATGGGGCACCAGATGATTTGATCAAAGGCAACCTTGGCGGCGACGGCTTTTCCATCAGATCCTGGAATAAAGTTGTCCAACCAGTTGTAGAAGTAGTGTCCTGACGGACCGTGGTAGAGGAAACCAAAGGCGGAAAGCGTAACGAATCGCTTGACATCGAATGGTCCACCAGAGATGAAGATCTGCAAGAAATAAACGACGGCAGAAGAAGTAATGGTGAGCGTCAGAAAGCACAATCATAAAGCCCAAAGTGGAGGTCTCGATATGACCTATAGTCAAAGAGCGTGGGTCGAAAGCAGCTGGACTGCGACGACTGCCACCAGAGCGAAAACTCAAGACGCACCTGAGCCAAAAGGTCACCGAGAGCCCATCCGACCAAAGACGTGAGGGCCTTGGCGGTCAAAGGGTTTTTGTCAAGTGCTTCGTTGTAGGCAGCCCACCCAGGAATGGCACCTCCGCGGACCTTGAGAGGATCACGGAAGAGAGGGCTCTCGACAAGGGAGTCCTTGCGGAAGGCAGGCTTGGTGACACCGAAGCTGGCCTTCTGAGAGACCGGGCGAGGCGAAACGCCAAAGGCGGTGGCGACCGAAAGAAGACTGAGGATCTGAACGAGCTTCATGTTTCTACTTTTTGAATTTATTATCCTTTTAGTTTTCCTCTTTGGCTCAATAATGAACAAAGTCGAAGTGTCGGAGGAGTTGCGGTTCTAGTTGCCTTCTCTTACGTACCATATCGCGTCGGCAGACGGCTATCGGCGCGTTCGAGATCCTTCGGGCATCTCGAGGTGTCAAAAGCGGGAGGTGTGGTGTCAAAAAGATCGGCACAAGTTGAACGTTGTGGTGGGCGCGATCCACCCGAGCTTTGTGCTCGGTACTACAGACCTACGAGAAATGCTGTAGGAAATCCACTGAGTCAGAGAGACGTCATCACTACTGAGTTTAATACTACAAATATTTTTTTAAATAAAGCTCCTTTCGATTCGTTTGGTATAAGAATCTATTTTTAAATGTCCGTCCATATGCTCAAAAGTGTTGTTAACTCGGTAAAATTAGTGTGTTGAAATTTTCCACGGTATCCGATGATCAGAACCGAAATGATGAATCCAATGCCGAACTCCGTCGGCGTCATCCCCTTCGCCAAAAAAGATACCCGAACTTCCGCCATTTGGATCTTCTCCGTCGGTGTCAACCTCCTGCACTTTTTCTTTTCTCCATGAAGCAACTTTCTTTTCTTCCTGAGGACCCTTCCGATGGTCAACAGACTCATCAAACGCTCTTGAGCCTCTTACTTATGATTGTTTTGAAGATGTTGACGTTGAGAGCAGTCTGAGGAAACGATCCAGCTGGTAATGGTTCAGACAAAATGACGGGGGTCGTCGTGACACTGTCGACGTCGAGGGTGTCAAAAATCTGGCGGATTGGCGATGACACTACTCGGCAAAAATTGGAGGATATAGACGGTCGATTTCCTTAATACAATGCGCTGCTATCTGTACGATGGCAACAGCTTTGCAATGACGGCAGTTGGTCGTCGTGTCGAGTTCTCACAGCATTTTGGTCGGCACGATCTGGCCGCATTGTTTCGCTTGGCGGAGTGACTTGCGGGCGTATAATGCCGGAGGTTATATTGCAATATATTTCACTCTCTAGGAAAACCCATTGGTAGAAAACAACGAGCGAGCCTTTGTTGCCCAAACGGGGGCGATCTCCCAGACGCCGATATTCCGTACCAGGAACAATGACGACGGAAGCCTGGCTTGGTCCACTCAACAATAAACCACAAAGGGAAATTTCTCAATATTTCGCATTATTTTATGTTGAGGACAAATGGTGTGGGTCAGATATTACCCAGTGATCATTCGTCCTTGTCGTGGTCTACGTATTCAAAAATCAGAAAGCTGTTTGTCGCCTATCTGCGCAGACCCAACAAGAATGACGAAGGAATCCTGACTTGGTCTACTCGATGATAAGCCAAACTGAGTGTATGTCGAGTTTCTTGGCAACTCCTAGCAAAGAATACGCATTACCCGCGGTCTTGCAAAGTTTTCGTGCCACATCCGTCGAACCTAAAGGCCGAAAATGAGAATAACCGAGGCTTTGCTGGCACACTTTGTCCAAAATCAGTGGACATTCTCCGTACGATTCAGATGATAGCTTCCCGGAGCCATCAATTTCCGTGTTCCAGCTCCTCGATGCCGCAGGCTACTCCTCTTTCCTGATGAACGGTCGATTCCTAGTACTTCTACTAGGAACGTTTCCTAGATGCTTCGCCTTTTCCTCGTCGCGCGATATGACACTGGAAGACTAGAGTCTACATTGCAGTTGATAACCCACCTTCATTCGACTTTGCAACGAAGAGTATATACGCTTTGCTTTCCTAAATTGAAAGAGCCGAAAGTCTTTGGTTTTGCGGTTGACAACTTAGATCGAAGGAGTCAGGAGTCCAAGTTGGGGGATGTCATCTTTCCAAAATTGTCGACTGTGCTTTTCGTTAGTGCGTTGAGACTCACTTTTTCGATCCCTCGTCCGTTTTGTTATTTTTACCCCATCATAGCACCGACAGTCAGTAGCGTGGAACAAATGTGAATCGGGAGAAAGCATCTGGCTGATGGGTGCTCGGAGGTCAAACGATACATGTTCACGATTGCCCGACGCAAGAATTCATTTTCAGGAGAAGTTACGAACTGACGCCTTTTCCAGCCATTTTGAATTCAGCGACATGGCCAAGCAACGACCAGGCGCGGTTTCCGGAAGCAACTACAATCATCAAACGTCACCCGAAATGAAGAAGCCCACTGGAAGACGGATAAGGTTCTCTTCTATATCGGTGTGCCGTTGCGGGGCGACAGTGTGCCTTGCTATGGCCATTTCACTTGGAATTGCGGCCTTGATTGCAATCGACTTTCACCTGCAGATTGTCGTTTCAGAATTGGGTCGATCAGGAGCTCGCAAAGATGACAAGTTGTCGACAATAACCACACCATTGGCTTTCCAATGTCCAAAGTCTCCGTTGTCCGCTTTCAACTTTGACAAAGATGGCGCCGTTCATTATCTCGACTCAAGCAATGTCCCGGACTTGGAAGGATTTCGCAATCGATCATTCGACGGTTGGGGATTAACGTTTGAAGAAGTGAAGGAATCAAGGTTGCCATTCAAGCGTCAAGCATTTCTTCCGTATTTCTTGAAGAGCGGCGATCGAATATACGAATCCGCATGTGGTCTAGGCATCAACCTCTACATAACATTGGAGATTTTGCAAGAAGAGGCAGGGATTTCAAATCTAACGGTGTACGGCAACGAATATCTGGAAGCAAATGTACCTAAAGCCATCAATTTTCTGGAACATCTATTCGATACGCAGCGAACGAGTTGATACATGTGTGAGCTCTATGTAACCATAATTCGCGCGCAATTGATTGGAAAGACTGTTCTATGTAACCATAACTGGCGCGCAGATTCAAAACGAAAGTACAAAGTCCCGGATCCACCGCAGCTGGGGTGTCGTAGTTTTCCATATTACCTGTGTTCGTTTGTAGTGTTGATGCTGCTGGTGGTCCTCAGTAGAATTGCTATTATCCCATAGAGTTTCATGGATGGCGGACAAGAACTCTTGGACAAAACCTGGGTTGCCCTCTTGGAAAGTTGCAAAGGAGACTCGGCAGACCTGCGATTCGTTCCATCGAGCTCGTTTGATCTTGTCTACACGGGATATATCAGCCCCCTTTGGGATCCACTGGAACTCAATACAACCGATGAGGCTCATACTCGCATCGTGCAAACTATCTGCGAAAAGGCGAAGGTTGGTGATGCTAGAGCTCTAAACTTGTTCCAAGAAATGCAAACTCGGCAAGAACAGTGGTTTTCGAATTGGTACAAGCAAATGATTCGCATCGCCAAGCCTGGAGCACCTGTAATTATTGAGGAGGTCGCCCCTCCAATTTGCGAAAAGATGAACGACTGGGGTGGCGTAAGCAAAGATTTTTGGCGGACGGGAGTGGAGCGATTTGGCTGGGATGTTGACCCGTCGTCGTTAATGTTTGGATCAAGGTCTCCAAAGTACGATAATCGGCGGTATCATGTCTTCATGAGAAAGAATGGAGTCAGATGAGAAAACAACAATGCCTACTTCTCTAGTCTACTAGAAGCCCCCTGCAGCACTGTTGGGGGTCTTCAAATAATCATGCAGACGTTTTCGTACCCTATGTGAACCGCATCCATCCAAAAAAGACTCGAGATATCATTGTGGAAGACACAATACACGTAAAAGAACAAAAGTATGCTTCGAAATCACTAAAGCCCAGATATCTGCTATCCACCATAAAAGTACGGTGACTGAATCCATCCCATGGCTGCTGGTAGATCATCATTGTAGGCAACGTCCCCGCCTATACCGGAGCCAAGACGCACACCAGGAACTAGAGCCCTCCAGGGCCCTCGAACAACGCATGAAGTGCCTGGTCAACGTAAGAACTGTGGAGTGATACGCCATTTTGCCGAATTGAAACAGGTGGAGGGTTGAGCCACATCAACATGAATAGAGTACCATAATAATGAGAAGAGAAACGTTCCCATTCCACTACTACTCGACCCCACTGCCTCCATTGTCGGCTGACCACACCCCAGCATCCAAAGCATCCTGTGCTCCTTGTCGAGACGAGTTCGAAGAAGACGTCGATAGTCCTTCCTCCATTCGCATTAAAGCCAAAGCGGCTTCTTGCGCTGCCGCCTCTTCTGCCAACGGAGTTTGATCACCTGCAATAGCCGGCAAATGGATCTCGTCGTCTTCGCCCCCTGAGTCATTTTCTAGTATTATAGTTTCCGGTGGAAGAGACAACGAGGCAGCGGCTGGGTCGATTTCTTCATCTTCCATATCGTATGGATCCAGAACAAAATCCCGACGACAACAAGGGCACAGGGGTCCCTCGCGCTGCTTCATAATCCATTGCAAGATGCAATGCTCGTGAAAGACGTGCTCACAGGCTGCGTTGGAGCTCCAAACCACTGAATTTCCCACGTAATAGTTGCACAAGCAAATGGAACAAACATTGGGGGCAAGACGCTGCTTCATTTGCCCGACCACCAGTGACGTTGAGGCAAATTGAAAGCCAGGAGATGGTATTTCTATGAATAACTGGTCTTCGTCTATGGCCTCCAACGAGCGATCTCCAGACTGGGTGGGCTGGACGGTTTGCGGATCCGATGTGTCCACCAATGGAGGGTTGGCCGGTGACGTTTCTGCAGTATCTGCCTCACCAGAATCCTTCCCCTCGTCCTGCTTCGGGCTAGTGTCATTGTCGTCGCCCCGTAAATGCGGAAAATTTTCTTCTTTCAGCACCTGCACAGACAAAGGCGATGAGATGGAATTAGATCTTGTCGCGAAAGATCTCCTCCATAATCGGAAAAAGGTATTTGTCCAAACAAATCATGGCTTCCGAATTCGCAGTTTCGTTCTTACTCACCATTTTGACAGGAGCAAATAGCTGATTGATCCGAGCTTTCCGCTCTTCCCGAAATTTACGACGTGCTGCTCTTGATTCTTCTCGATGTGCATGTTGCGATTGCTCCAAAGCCTGGGTGATTCCTGCCAGTTCCAGTTCTCGTAATCTTCGGACATTCCGTTCTTCACAGTGCATTCGAAAATAATAAAAGACAGGCACCACAAAGCACAAACCCAAAACACATAAATACAAGACAGTCAAGACGGTCCGTCCTCGATGTCCATCTTGCAAGAGTCGGTGCACTGCTGGCAGAATGGCATCTTGCTGCCAGTCGCTCGCAACATGACTTGCACCTCCATCATTACTAATGACACCCGCGGCAGAGCCAACATCCAACAGAGGACCGTCATCGAAATTTCGACTCCTTGCTAATAATATGGCACCGATCATATTGAATGGAGCTACGAGGAACGCAAAGGCAACTGGGATGGGATGGAATCGATGGCAGTGCCTGAAGCCCCAGTAGTTAATTCGAGTTTCCTGCGAGAGGAGAAATAGCCAAATTCGAACACATCAAAAATGCCCTCATGGTGATAGTAGGAAAAGACACGGCACCACTTACCGGTAAGAGAACAAAAGGCGAGCTCGCGCCGCCATGTGGCATCAGGCGCGGCCCGCTCGTTTCCTCGCCTGCGCGCACAAAAAGACTTTTACGTGAGTACCTACGATAAGTACTTATTGTTTTACTAGGTAACTCGAAACCTCTCTAGAAGGTGTGGGTGTATTGCAAACAAAACAAACTGGCTGCGCAATAGTTAGTCTATCACCCATAAAGGCAACGTACAGCGTCCCTGGATCTTCACGCTGTAAGACCAACCTGGCATTGTAACTTGTTCTCGCCAAACCAGAATCATTTGCCAGTGGTGGTGCTACTATCCGCCCTATCCCATTGACGGCCGACTAGGGAGTGTTGATTAACTCGCTCTCGACTCGAAAAATGAGGCGAACACGTCAATTTTAACATCAGGCCGGCCATACTACATTTACTGCCAACAACAGCAGTGAAATGCCTGTAGAAAATCGAATCACCAACTCCACGTAGTAGCTCTGGAAATTGAACTCTCTTCTGTAAACAACTCGTCTACCCAACTGGGCTTTGTGTGATTGATTGTCTGATGGATCCGAATGCGCATTTCTTCCAATGCATTCTCAGTGCTCAGCTTTCTACACCACCATGGCAAATCCTGTTTGCGATAAGGCCACAAGCGCCCGACCAAAAGTCTTTGGACGTGCGGTCGACTTTTCGTACGATTCAAGAATATGTGCTACGAACAATTGCTGATGCAATATTTGATTCCGCCAAAGCATTTCGCCGACGCTCTGTACTGCTGATGTAATCAAACGTGTTGATGGATTCAGGTGCTGCTGCAATATTTGATTCCGCCAAGGCATTTCGCCGACGCTCTGTACTGCTGATGTAATCAAACGTGTTGATGGATCACCCACTGTGTCTGCACCTTCACGTCACGAGAACTATCTTCCCCCTCAAAAGCAACAGTTTGAGCTGGCACCTTCATTTGAAGACATGACGGATTCTGGACCGTGGACTTCAATTTTGAGTCTCTTTCTCCCGTTAACACCTGGTGACATATCCTCAAATCGACGTCTCGCTTCCTCTGCGGGATAGTCTCTTCCCAGAGCTGCTATCATGGATCGAAAGGCTTTGCACACCCGGTCAAGAGCCTCAGCGTCGTCAACTTCTTTCCACCATCCGTTCTGGCTTCCTAGCTCACCACCACTATTTGACCGTTTCAAAAATCTTCCCCCAGCTTTCTTTGTCGCCCGTACCACCTCCATGGCAACGCCGTTTTTATCATTTTTTGCAGCATTCTTGTACTGATCCATGTATGTAACCACAGCGACAGTCCTCAAGTATTGATTGCCAAAATGATCCTGCAAAGCGAAGTGATGCATGAAATGAGTGGTACCGGTTCTCGAAGACAAATTGCCAGGAGCTTGGCTTAACTTTCAAATTGACTTTACCTGCAAGGTCTTCCCTCGGCCCAACAGAACGTCCCGCTGAGCTGGCAAGTCAACCCCATCGAAATTGAATTCGTCCGGGGCGCCTGTCGCCTGGAGTCCGCAGTGATCGAAATACGCCACATCTTTGGCCTGTCGTCTCAAAATCCATTTCGAATGGGTAACAGTCTTTAGCTCTCCTTCGTACGTCACCGGCAAGGAATGAACGGGCAATCCAAATGACATGAGACTGTATTGAACTTCTGTGTGAGACCCTTCATGTATCCGTACTTTGACGCGATTTTTCTTCCCGAAGACTAACATCATGATTGCCTTCACTACCAGCATCGTCGGATCGTTGGGTTCGGTGCAGAAATGAAATCCAACCATTTTCAAAGGGACACAATCCAATAGGCTCGGAGCCCGCTGGTGCAAATCCTGGGCCACTTTTACACCCAAGGAATAATAAAATAGGGCTACTAAGCCGAGCCGTTGATTCTCCTCGTCTTCCGCAATTGCGTAAATGATGTAAAGGAATGATTTGATCTTTTGGACGAGAGCAAACAGTAAGGGTCGGGTCGAAAATTTTGTCATAGTTCACCAATCCTCAGTACACACCGAAACGTACCACATTTTCAATCTTTTTGAACGGAGTGCGCCCCTTCGTGTTGAAGTCGCCAAGAATGGGCCTTCCTTTCGTATCACGAGTTGGCAACATCTGAAAGCACCCTGATTTTAGGACTTCCATGTCACTAACATCCAAATCGGTAAGAAGAATCGGACGCACCAATGCTGCCTCTCCAAAAAACTCCTTCTTACACTCCAGAAAGCGCACCATCCTTCGAGCCGCATTCCTTGGATCAAAATATTCTGCCCGCAGGAACATGAGACGAATTTTTCGATCCAAAACATACGTTCGACTTTGCCGAAGGGCGAGCTCATAAACACCTGCTTTTCCTTGCGCAATTAACTGTTGCACCTGACCTTCGAAATCCACCAGCCTTTCTTCCACGAATTCTTCGCGTTCGTCAATGCATGGATGCACACCATGGAGCTCCCCGTAAAGTCTCTCCCGTTCTAGCAGAGACATCGAGTTCAACTCCCGAGCCAAAAGAGCATCCACATCGGCGGGGTTCACTGTGGGATGATCCCCGGCTGGGGAATCAAATCCTTCCTCATGATCTCTCATGGCCTTTTTTCTTGTAACTGCAGCACAGGTTTCAGCCCAATGGGGGTGAAGGTCGTCAAGGCCTGTTCCTCGCTTGGTTTGTGTTGATGAAGATAGTCAGAGATGTGAGTTCAGTCGCACCCCCAGCAACGCCCCTCCCCGTTTTTTGGTTGCCCTCTGCTCCCTTTCCCGGAGTGAAGTTTCGCTCTCTTTTCTGCTTCCTCCCCTCACATCATTCTCCACCAATCATCAGATGAGCATTTGGCTCCCCTGTCAATTAAATGAGACGGACCACGTTCTCCCAGACATGCATGTTCTCCCAAACTTCCATAAAGTGTCCCTTTAACACAAAGTTGAATGACCGTATCTTAAACGGTTCACAATTATTGCTTGTGTGTACATGTAACGAGTAGTTAGAGCGGCGCTCAGCGTACGAGAATTGCACGTTGACGCGGTGATGGCAAAGAACACATCCAGGCATATACCAAAGACAAAACTTGTGAACATTTAACAACTAATGACGTCAAAGGTGACAGCCCAGCAACAAATGACGGCATAGCAGGCATATTAAAGCTTTGTCGTCCCAATTATCTCGATAGTCAACTTCTCCGTACGCTGGCACATCTACAACTTCGAGAAGTTCAATGGGCTCGGATATTACCGATAGAGTAGTAGGCACGCATTCGACGCAACCGCTGCGATGCGGAAGACCTTTTTGCCGAGCTTCGCAGAAGATACACACCTGTGGGTCGTCGTTTGTTGTAGGGGATGAATCAAAAATCTCTCCCCATCCCTGATCACGAATTAACTAATCTTTCTGCATCGAATTCCGGATCACGGAGTTGTAGGGAGCGAGCGAGGGAAGAAAGCTGTATCCCCACATTTTGTGCAAATCCGACATCATGCAGGAAAGTGCTACTAGCACCGTCAACCCAGACGAGGTTGAGGCGCTGCTTGCGGCGGAGCTCAACGCCATGACCTTTGATCAACGCGAAACAATTTACGAAGAAATCCATGGTGTTGAGAAAAAGGTGGAAGAAAACGACCGGTTCCTGGAAGACAAATTGGCGACCATGGACGAAGCGCTAAAGCATGTTCCCAACCGAGCTCTCTACGAACAAGCTTTGTCCATTGACCCGGCGTACGTCCAAGACCGGGCGTTTCGACTCATGTTCTTGAGGTGCGAATATTATGACCCCGAAAAGGCCGCTCAGCGATTGGTGCGATTCCTGGGAGGCAAAGTAAGATTCTTTGGAGCCGACGCTCTGGCTCGGCCTATCTGCTTGTCCGATTTCGATGAAGATGACACGGCCTTTCTGAAAAGTGGGATCATCCAGATCATCCCGGCCCGAGACCGGAGTGGTAGGGTTGTGATTTCCGATTTCAACATGAACCCAAACAGCGAACTTCCGAAACATGTCGATAATTTGGTACGTTTGAATTCGGGGCGTGAGCAGGAGATGGAATCAACTACTTCAGGAAAAGTCGGGACAGCGCACTTGTTCAGTGACGAACATGATACTCATTCATTTTGCTTTCTTGTCTTTCTTTTTGCCAATCCAACTTTTCACTCTTTGTTGGCTCGGAAGGTGAAAACAATTGCGTACGTTTTCTGTTCAGCAGCGGAAGACGAGGAGACTCAGAAACGAGGAATGGTTGGAATATTCTACTTTACGAGTGCCCTGAGAAAAGTTCGGGATCTCCACGATCGAAATGCGCACCTTTTTGATTGGCTTCCATTGAAACTGGTCGGTGGGCACTTTTGTTTCCAAGATCCTAGGTTTCGGATAGTCAGGGCAATCTTGATGCTAGCGATTGGGAAAGATCGTCGAGTGCGAGTTAGAATGCATGAAGGTGCGCAAGGAATTATTTGTTCTTGGCCCGTTCCTCCTCTTGAGCGTTTCTTGCATTTTTTGGTGCCCAGCTAACTTGTGGTAACTGTTTGTTCCTGATGTCGGATCACGATTATTAATATGTTTCCAGGATCGCACACGGAATGCCAGTACCAACTGATGACTTTTGGTGTTAACGTCAACGTCTTTCCAGTGGCGTATGAAGGAGAGTTGAAGACAACGAATCACTTGAAATGGCTCGCCAGACGGAAAGCAAAAGAGGAATTTCTCAGATCTTTTCCTGCAAGAACATTTAAGGGGGTCGATCTTCCAAGCCTACGGGATGTCCTTCTCGGCCGAGGCAAAACGGTACAAGACCATGCTGGAAATGTCGTTATGCGGAACTTGATCGCGACCTATCTTCCAGAATACAAGAGCGCTGCAAAGTTACTGAAAGGGCAGGTTGCGTGGAAAGTTGTTGTGGACGTGAAGAAAAGGGGAGGCCGCTTTCTGAAACGAGATTCCTCTAATGGGTGGTGGATGGAGGTAACCGATGACGTCGCCCAAGAAAAGATCAGCATGACGTTTCGTACAATCGGTCCGACCATGCCGGCTGCAGTTGAGGAGCTACCAACCGATGACAGAAAGTCGGAACAAACGAACGGGGAACGACACCGCAAAAGAGCGAGAGAAATTCCTGCCGAGAACGATGAAAAACCCGTTCTTCTTGGCGCGGATCCCTCCGGGTTGTCTACATGTTTTGATTGTTCCAAAGCTCTCAGTCCTTCGTGGCAAGGTGCCTAGGAATCTTGCTAACTAGTAGATAGCGATGATGATGTCGCGTAGGGGGTCAACAGGAGACACGAGGGGATGGTGCTTAGCCTTACGCCTACTAGGGGTTGGTGGTGCTGAAGTGACCCACCGGCCGTACAACAATGATCGCTTCCTGACGATGTATCTTTCCTTAGCGTTAGCTACAGCAGGAACCACGAAGAAGACGCACAAGCACAATCCTGGTGGTGCTGGTCGGGAACAATTACAAGAAGAAGACTTACCACCAGTACAGACATGCTGATTGTCAACTATCACTTTGATCCGTCTAGTAGCAGAGTAGTACTGGGATCGCGCTAACTATAAAGTATAACTTTTACTTTTTGCCGCCTGTATTCAGTGGGGATATTGCTACGACCGATGCTTGTAGTACGGTGGTGGTCGGCTGCCACACCAGGTATTTCTACCGACCGTATGGAGTGCGCGAAGTCAGGGTGGTCTGTGGCGAGGCATCGCCCCGCGTCCACTCCGGCGCCGTGATCGCACGTCCACTGACGTCATAGCGTTTCCCTAAATATTCTGGTAATATCTCAAGAATCGTTTAATAAGCCTCCGACGCGTGTCGGGCACGGCTTTTTGTTGGCTTCGCACCTCGTGCACACAACAGACATGATACCGCCACCACGTTCGTTCCTTCCATCTTATCGACGTAGTCAACGACCGCATTCAGATGATAAAAGTTCTGCGAAGGGCGAGAGCATACGTCGCAGTAAAACACTTTCTTTTCACACCTGCACCGAAAATGAGCTTGATAGCATCAACAATAACAAAAGCATGCTTTTGTTGGATGCTCTTCTATGTGCTGTTTGGCGCTAGTCAAACTGGAAAAGATTTCTTCTCCAGTTTTGTGTCCCATGGGGTGGACAACCCGAAAGTTGGCGTTCCTCTGTTCATGCTGGCATTTCCAGTTTTGATAGCTGCATCTGTGTGTGCATTGCTCAGTACACGGGGTTCTAGAAGGACTTGTCTTTGCCCTCCCAAGTCCAATCGGTGGAAGGTTGGAGTACTGCGACCAGTTTTCCAGTATTTTCTCGCCAACCATGGCGATGGCAACTTTGATTTGTATGCCGTCATCTTCCTGATCATCCCGCTGCTTATCTACATCTTCTGTGGTATTCGGCGGTGGCTGGTGAGACTCGAAGTTAATCTTCCACAGGTCATTCTTGGGTTACAAAACTTGGACGACGATACATCCAGTGACCTGGTCATGGAGATTGGGAACTCTTTTGGAATGGCGGCCGTTGTGGCCATGGCTTTCTTCTTGGTACCAGCGTCCAAGCATGGTCCAATATTGAAATTGTTTGGCTGGAGTCATGCCGTGGCGATACGGCTACACGTATGGTGTGGCAGAGCTATCGTAGTCGCATCGCTCGCTCACGGCCTATGCCACACCCTTCGATGGAAGTACCAACTTGGCGAAGACATTCAATCCTACTTGTTCCCACCCCGCCAATGCTGGAGTGCGCCGGATGATTTCGCGCCGACGTGCAAGAACCCTGAGACCAGCTGTACATGTTATGATCACTTTCTCTACTTTACGGGCTCATTTACGACCTTTCTGCTAGTGATCATACTCCTTACAAGCTCGAACTGGGTTCGACGCAAGTGCTACAGTTTCTTCTTGACGAGTCACTTGCTGGTCGGTCCGCTCTTTTGCTTTGTGCTCTGCTTTCATTATAAGTCGGCTATTCTTTACTTTTCACCCAGCCTTCTCTACTACCTCGCCACTGCTCTGCCACCGTACCTGGAGCGACGCAGAGGCACAGGGGTACAGGTCGTTTCCGTGGACGTCATTGGATCATCCCTAGACAACAAGTGCATCAGTCTCACCTTTGAGGCGACGCCGGAAACGGTTCGAGCCTATCGGTCCGGCATGTACACGAAACTCTCAGTGCCGAGCATCTCCAGTGTGGCACACCCTTTCACCATAAATAGGGTTCCCGGAAAGGAGGATCAACTACGCATCATTTTTCGGGTTATGGGTCCCTTCACCAGAAGCTTGGCTGCACTTTTGGAGGCAGAGGCTGGCATTCCAACCATTCATCTAGACGGCCTGCATGGTTGTCCATCGCGGCTACAACAACTTCGTCATCACGATACGAATGTGCTTATTGCGGGTGGCATTGGTGTGACGCCCTATCTATCACTCCTGCAGGATGCCGTGCAGAAAAGTGATTGCATTTACCGCGCCTCAAGGATTCGAAACTTGTCCTTTCATTGGATATGCCGCGACTCGAGCTTGGTAGAGTACATTCGGCGTGAATACCTGATGCATTTAGATGATAAACCCACTCCGAAATTTGAAAGTCATATCCAAATCCATCAAACCGGCACGGCTGGCACAGTCACCATCAAGACCTTGAACTTTCCGAGTGATCCGGTACAGGATACGGAACCATTTCGACTCTCAAGGTTTTCTCGGTCAAGTAACGTTCTATCCAACGTTGGACGATTCTTGGCCCTATCATTACTGTTATGGCCTGGCCTTGCCATCATTTTGTACTCCTACAGCAATTTTCAAACCTCGGATGAAATGAGCGGTAGGGGACTCGCACCCATCTTGCTTGTGGTATATATGGTTGCCGTTTCCTTCCTCCTGGCCCGGGTTTTGCCTCGCGAATGGTTTGGTAACAAGGCAAAGGACGATTTCAAAATGCGAGACGACTCGGACCACTCGTACGAGGAGATTTTACCCTTGACGCGTTGCCCTTCCAGTGGTAGCGTAGCCCAGACAATGGACGAAGAAAGTCCTCACAATGTCGGCCTTGATTACTTACAAGGCCGGCCCGACTTGGAGACCCTTTTGGAAAGTGTCGACGACGCGCGGTTTCCCGCCATTTATTCGTGCGGACCAGCGACCATGTCCAACATGTTGCGGAAAATCGCAGCGGACAAATCCAAGGCCCGATCTGCAGTGCAACCAAGCAGGAGCTCTCCGCTCGTTACAATCTATGATGAAGCATTCCTCATGTAGGGAATGGGCCGGCCGAATGAGGTCTGTCTCCCCTCTGTTGGATGTAGCTACACAAGAAACCGTTCACTTTGCCGCAAACAAAATAGAATAGACGCAAAAGCTAAACGGTACTAATACAGCAACTACGGCGATGGCCCCACCTCTTTCAAAGCTTGCTTGACATCTTCCAATGTAATCAGCAGGCCGTCGACGCCGTTACCGTCTCGACGGGCCCGTGATAGTGCCAATGATCCCGCGCATCGCACCAATCCGGCAATATCCGCCCCAGAAAATCCACCCGTGTTGATGTCAGCGGCCAAATCGTAGGTTGGTCTCACGACAGAAGAAGCATCTGACCACGCCTTGGCAATGGCTCTTTTGAAAGCATCCCTCTTGCGTATTCTGCCCTCGCCATCTGCACTACTACTATTGTCTAGTAAAGACGACTCAAACTTGCTGCCAGAAGGTGGCACGCCATCAATGGCTTGGCATAGTGGCATGCTTAGTCGGCCCTTGCGACGGAGTGCATCAAAGTGGATTTGAAGAATCTCACGCCGTCCTTCCTTATCAGGCAAGGGCACTTCGATTTGGACTTCTAACCGCCCTGGTCGTAGCAAGGCTTCGTCGAGCAGCTCCCTACGGTTTGTCATTCCGATCAACAAAATGTTCCCTATCTGGTTGATCCCATCAAGTTTTGCAAGGATCTGATTCACAACGCTTGCTCGTGTCGCCTCACCAGAATCCTCACCCGCACTTCTCCGCCGAAAGACAGCATCGATCTCATCAATTACAATAACATGCAAAGCACTCCTTGTCGGATCGCCATTGCAGGCCGCTAACTCTGCCTCAGCCTCCGCGAACAATCCCCGAACGAGTTTTTCCGAACCACCTACCCATCGGTCCAAAAGTTCTGGCGCCGAAACGATTTTGGGCGTTCGAGCTCTCAAAGCACGGGAAATTTGTCGGGCTAGTAGCGTCTTTCCAGTACCAGGAGGCCCGTAGAGCAACAATCCACGGACGGGTGTCAGCCCCAAAGCGGCCAGTTCCTCTGATTCCATTGCGGCTGCGGCCAAAGCACTCGACGTCTTGTCGTTTGCAAGCCCATTGTCATCTTCTTGTGCAGGACGAATGACTCGCCCATCCAATACGCGGCGGACAATTGCATCAATTTGTTTCTGCAAGCCGCCCACTGATGTTTGAAAGTCTGCCTGGAAAGCATCGTTGCGCTCTTTGCCAGACTGAGAAATGGGTGTGTAACCTGTAACGTAGTCGATTTCGTCGTTGGTTGCGTCTACTACGCCGCTGGGGCTGACACCCACTATTCCAAATACACTTTGAGGCTTCCACATGAGATTTTGTACCATCATATCCTCTCCTAATGACTTGTCGGGCAAGCGCTGGCCGCGAGGAAGAAGAATCACTTCCAAGACGCCTGCGGGGCCCATGTCGACACTCTCGTACATGCGTTCGGCGCCACCATATTGAATCCAAGCAGGAATATTTTCCGCAGCCGAAACTTTGATATCCGTTCGTTCTCCAGCCTTGCGTGCCACTCGATTGCTATTGCTGGTGACCAGTCGTCGGTAGCGAGTAACGCCTCCGTAGAGTAGTTTACCGTAGAGGACCGATGCGGGCGGTTCCGAAAGAGGCGTCGACAACGCCGACCCAGACGGTAAAAGCAAGAGACGACATCCCAACCTGGTCAAGAATTCGTCCCTATCTAGTTCAATTCTTCGAAAATCCGCATCTGGTACTGTTGCATTGGCCACCTCCCTAAATTCCCTTGATAAGTCGACAATGAGAGGTGTAGGTGCCGATTTCATCCATCTAATCCACGAAGACGCTTCGTCTCGATCTAACCCCGTCCTTTCTTCTGCAAGCTAGAATCACGACAATTAGACATCTAAAACCAGACGAAGATGAATCTCCGGACCATTCCTTTTTTGCCGTACCTTTAATTTGACTCGATCAAAGGCCTTTTGTAGCGCAAATGCCGTCGCGTCATTGATCCAGTTGGTGGCTGACGATGAAACTACATTGCCATATCCCGCTTTGGCGTCCCTTCGCAAGTCACTTTCCACCAGACAAGCAGCCGCTCGTCCGGCGACAATGTCGAATATGGAAATGCCGTCGTCTAGCCATTCTTCTTCCGTTTCGTTATTTCGCCGAATCGCCACCTTTTCAAACACGCCACGATCTGTCTTGGATTCCTTGTCTTCTTGCTCCGCCGGTGATGCTGGTGCATCTAATACGGATGTATCACCATCTATAGTCGCTTGGAAGATTCTGGTGGGCCGTGACGACCACCGACCCACGGCGGCTGGGACAAGGGCAAACGACAACGATTCCTTTCTCGTCGTCACTGCCACCACCAGTAGCAGACTGGCGGCTATTCGTTGAATTCCATCATTTCTCATTGTGAAGTATTTTGTTGTTCCTGCAGCCATATGGGCCTCGCTGTCAACCTTCTTTTTGGAGGAAGTTTATGTGTTGCCTTTCACCATGGCCAAAACTTCAAAACGTCAGCTTCTTTCCTCAAAAAAGTGGCGATGACGTCGTAACTCCCTGATACACGAGTCATCTTTAGTCACTAGTTGTCTGATTCGACCGACCATAACTTTGTTCCTGACGCCGGGCGAACACGAAACGTCGTTGATTGACACGTGGCAGCGAAATTTTGGATTCGGACGTCTGGCCTCAACCCGCTTGGATCGCTGTTTCGCCGTCGGCGGCAGGAAAGATTCGATTCGATCGCTCGAGCATCTTTTCTCTCTCTGTACTACCACAATCCCATTTCCATTGCCGTATTCCAAAGACAAAACCGCACTTGGGATTAGTAGTCTACTTCTTCTTTCCGAACTACCGAAAAGCTCCAAAGATTCTTTAGAGTAGGGTCATGTCAGCAGCTTTGTCGTCGTCAGGACATGCCGAAGCTGCTGGCGCTGATCTGGACGAGGCGCAAAAGCTCCGCATTGAATTGGACGAGCAATTGCTACGAGTCCGTAGTATGACCTTTCAACAGCAAATACAATACTCGGTAGATGATCAATTGAGTGACTTGGCCCTGTTGATTTCTCAATATTCCACCGAGGCCTTGGAACAAGCCTTGGTCATGACGATTGGTGCTACTTCTCCCCTTGATCCAAGTTATACCGGCAGATATCCCTTGCATTTGGCCTGTGATACCAATGCTCCCGTCGAAGTGATTCGGTTCTTTTTACAGCACGAACCGACACGACAGGCGGTTCGTCACAAGGACAAGTGGGAAGATTTGCCCATTCACACGGCCTGTTCTAGAAAGGATTATACAGAAGTGGTCAAATTGCTGTTGGAATATGATGAAACCAAGGAAACGATCTTTACTCCACGATACGATGGCTCCTTGCCAATTCATACAGCTTGTCGGTAGGTCCAAGAATGACATGTGCGCACCAGTATCATTTCAATCGCGAGACTCTCATGTGGAACACGGTTTCCTTCCATTATTTTTGAAGATATAATGCACCCCCACAAGTCATTGAAATGCTGTTGGAAAGCGATACTACCAAAGAACGAAAGACATTATTCGTGGATAGCATGTACGGGCAAGTTCCATTGCATGTGGCGTGTCGTTGCAACCTACATCCTAATTCCTTGCGCGTCCTATTGCACTATGACGTGGACAAAAAAACGGTCTTGCTACCAGATAGTGCCGATCGACTGCCCCTGCATGTGGCGTACTTGCATTGTCCAAAACCATCCTCCGAAAATACTAGAGAACAGTCATCGATTGAATTGTTGTTACAGGCCATGATTCATGGTCGGATGGAACGAGTGGGATTGTTGAATTGGAAACATGATATGCACACGTTCTTGGAACGACTGAGCGTTCCCGAACGCGATTTCGATGCCAGCGACAAACTGGAAATGACTTGTGAGGCCTTGAAGACATTGTTAGAGAGAGCCATTCTATTAGAACTGGCTATTTGGAAGGCGTGCTGTTGCGTACATCATGGCGAGGATGATGAAGTGGGATTGAGATCGATGGAAATGTCTGTGAAGGGTCTCTCCGACGAGTTCAAACGAGAACGACGAATCAAGAGTGGGGCGGAAATGATCATTCCGGGCGTTTTATCCTTTCTCGAAGATGAGCCTATCATGATGCTACTGAAGCAAATGGGTTACAAAGAGTAGACTACCGCTGAAAATTTGGTGGAAGAATACTTCCAACGCCCTAATTCAAGAAGGCAACGACTCATTCAATCAGCAAATGTAGCAGTTTCAGTTTCTATTCAGAAGGTTTCTATGGTTCTATGCAATATGAGTCGCGCGCCCTTGAGGCAACAATTTGAAGTTTCAGCGAGTTACAACATGGCAGCCATGGCAGCAACACCAGCCAACGACATGGCTGCAGCACTCATGGTGGTAGATCCAGCACCTGAACTTCCCGTTCGTGCGGGGGCTTGGGCGACTTGGAAGTTCAAGTCAAACTCGGCAGCACCGGCTCCGTCTTTCAAGGCACGGCCCTCATCGCCAGCACGAAGTTGACGACGAGTCGCTCCAGTCTTGTTGTCTCTAAATTGCATCGAAGCAACACCTTGTCCAGTAACTTCGCCGGGATTGGCATAGAACTGAGCAAACAAAATGGTGGAGAATCGGCAGACCAAACTTCCTTCGCACTCGGTGTAAGAATAACTGGTCAACAAGTTGCCGGCTTCACGGTTTCCTTCAATGGCAAGTTGGTTGATGGTAGTTCCCTTGGTAAAGGTAAAGTCATCGACGGATCGCATAAAGATACCATCAGTTTGGGCTTCGTCTTCGGGAGTCACGCAGATGTGGATGATTTCACCTTGGTTTCGGGGTCGGTCCTTTTCTGCCTGAGAGATAGCATCAAAGCTGGCAGTACGGACGAGACGGTCCTTGGCTTCCACGTCAATGGCACCAATCTCGAATCCATCCGTCAAGTCAACAGTGAGTGTCACAAGAGTCTCGAGAAAGTTTACTTCGACGGGCGTGGTGACAGTCGCAACGGTGGTCCACAAGGATACACGAATGCAGGAACGAATTTCGGCAGTCACCTGGTTGTCAATCACTTGTTCACTGTAGATATCCGTATTGGAAGAGACAGTTTGGGGGTCAAAGGCAGCATTGACAGTTGCGGTGCGACCAGTAAATGCCCCACTGTCTAGTTGAGTACCGCCGGTGCCAAAGGTGTTGGCATCTTTGAGAGCCTGGCTCTCAGCAAGTTCCACAGATTGCCAAACGTCGCTACCGTCAAGCGAAACACCACCCTCTTGACAGTCGGGGGCAGTTCACAAGGTGTACTTTACCATTCCCGTGTTGATGAAATCAGTCACAGGAAAGGTGAGACTGAACGTGTTCGAGTCGCAGGCAAACTCGGGCTGAGTTCCACTTTTCGGCAAGTGTGGCCAAGTTGCGAGCGTTGTTAGCTTGAGCCGAAACGGCGGCCAAGGTAGAGGCAGCAAAGAAAGCGGTGTACTTCATGTTTGTTCTTCTTAAAACTGTAATGGATTTGTTTTGTTGGATCGGCGCTTGCTTGTCGATTGGAGCTCTTCAGAAATTGTGAGATGAAAAGGTGGCAAGAAATGGTTCTTCGTCGGTCCACGGAAGTCTTTGTGTGGTGGTTCTCCCGATATGCCTCCTATGACTGGCTTCCTGGTAAATATGTCGTTTTATTACGTGGATTCTTCCCGACGGCAGTGAGTTCGATTCGATTCGATTCCCCGCAGCGATAAATGGACCCATCGGATTGATCCACCTTTTGCGAGACTTCTAAAAGTTTTGTCCATGTGGTCGATCCAGGACTCAGGTCGAGATTCGATGGCGTCCGGCGAGAATACGATCTTTCCATGCCGTTACTAGTAGCGGCTACTCTCTACCTCAATTATCGAAGAAGCTGCTACATAGACGTCCTTTATTCTGCTGGCCGTGTGGTTCCGAAGAAGTCATGCTCTATTAGTGCGGCAAGAAAGGCACGCGTCGACGACTGGTCCGACTGCTCGAAACACGGCTAAAGAAAAAGAAGATCCAGTCGTGCCTTTGCAAGGGGAGCGTACTCAAGGCAGTAGAGTTGCTCAAGTCGCGGATGCGGTGTCAACACAACAAGAACCGTCTGAGATTCAATCATTATCATTACCAATCAAAGCATCATGACGGAGAAGACAACATCAGAAACAAAACAAGCTCAGCCAGTGATGTGGCGCAGCAAGTTGGGGACCAATTACCGCAAGGACTTCATGGAATTGAACGAGGCCCTCTTACGCAAAGAATTGCATACTATCCGCGATCTTCCCGAGAATAGCATTTGTGCAGACTGTGGTGTTCGTGGCACGATTTGGGCGTCTGTTAATCTTGGGGTATTTCTATGTATGACCTGTGGTGCCCATCATCGCTCCTTGGGCACGCACATTTCCCTTCCCAAGGGGTGCACGGACTGGTGGGGCCCCGACGAACTCCATCAAATGAAAGCAAAGGGCAACGCTCACGCCAAGGTGGAATTTGGTGACGCGAGGCCACCAAACGGTGTCGTTAAAGAAGATGCCCTGCGTTGGAAGCAGTTCTTGACGGACAAGTACGTCCATAAAAAATATGCTCAACAGCTAAAGTCGCCTGGTGGAACAAGGAATCCATCATCGCTCGGTGCCGCGATAGGGCAGAGTGGAGACAGTCCGGCAATGTTGTTGACACCGACCAAGACAAGTCCCCGTTTCCTTCAAAAGTCGGCCCTTTTCAGTCACAACAAGCCCATGCCGGATTTACCAATGATGCACTTCGAGACAAGTCCTGTCACGTCCCCAAAGAGCATTGTTTCTCCACAAGTACCAATGCCAAGCCCCACAGCGAAAGGAAATGGAGTTAAACCTGTCGTCAGTGGTACAGGGGATGACTTCTTTGCCCAGTTCGGAGTTTAGAGGGATAACAACAAAGACTTGACATTCGGACCAAAGGGGGGCACAATGTTGTGCTGGGGGGACAACTCCATCCTGCTTCGGTAACTCATCTTCCAAAATACATGAGCAAACTTTCATATTTTTGTTGTGCACGTCCAGGGAGGTAGCACCCACAAAGAAAATCGAGCCGGGAGGTTGTTTAGTATCTAGTTCGACCGCTGCGATGCACCTTGTTGTTGGATCAATTTCTAGCTGGCACCCACCACAATACGTGTCCACCAAGTTTGCAGCCAGTAATAGCTCCTTTATATTATGCTATACTCTTTCTAGTCATTGGTCGAGAAGAGAGTAGCCCGATGGATAGAGTGCTTGGGGGGTACGTGCAGCGACCAGCGAGGATCTAACTACTAGTTTAATGGTTTTTGATTGATTGATCGATTCGATTCTAGCGGTGTCAAATCCCGTGTAAACATCTCATTTTCGTACCAAGCCAGACGGTACGAAAATGACCCATCCGAACCGCGAAAAGAATGACGATATCCGTGGCGAATTTAGTCAAGACACGCGGTCACCGACGATATGATACAACACGAGGGACAGAAACAACACCATGACAATCAGCCACTTCCATTACAAAATTACTTTTCGACATGGAAGTCCACATTCCCTCGAACTTGGTGCATGGAAGATAGAATAGTGAACTTCTCCCGTGAAGGCGCTTTCGGAGCGCTTCCCGTTTGATGACGAAGTTCTTGCACTACACCCTGCAAAGTATCGACCTTTGATCGCAACGTCGTCACAACCTCTTCTTCTTCGTCTACCAAAATATTGCGGATCGTGGTTGGATCGTCTAGCAGTAATGACGGAGGGCGGAGCAACCAAGACGCCGGCTTGTTCCCGATAATGCTGCTTCTGTCAGTCGGCATTTGATTGGCGGCATGGAGAAAAAGCGAATATGAGGAGTCCATGGCGTCCAATGCTGCTGCCAATCCAAGCATGCCGATTGATTCAAATGGTGGTTGCTGCAGCATCTCGAATGAGTCCATCACCGAGGGACACGACGAAGATGCTGACGATGATACTGCCGGCGGCAGTCACCTCTTGTTACCCGAAAGCGTCAATCATCTCCGATCTGTTCCGGTTCGTCGTCCGAACGAAACGTCCAGATGTAATTTATCTAGTACTAATAGTTAGGAGATGTGTAATTTGTCTATAGTACTAATAGATTAGAGATGGGTCATCCATACTCCATTGAATTTTGGCAGCCGACCGACGGTGGCGCACAACGTGCCGCATTGTTCGAATGTCACCATTTCTTTCTCAAAAATGAATATCTCAGACCTCTTTTTTGCATAAGCCTCTATCAACAATATTCAAAGCTCTGTGCAAAAAAGATAACTGAGCTACAATGTTTGGATGAAGTAATGATCTATAGAATGGTGTCCATGGTCGGACCGAGATTTCGTTTCCGTGATAGCATCGAGCGAAAACATCATCGCGCCCAAAAAATGATTCCAAGTTTGACTAATATGATTGCAATTATTCATGATTCATTCAAATGTTAATCCCGAGCGCGAGATGTTTACGCGCAATGTGACACCGCTAGATTCCTTAGACCATGCTTTTGATTCCGGTTGGTCGTAACGACTCATGCGATCCTGGTTGGTACGGTCGAGATATTTTTTGGCGGGAAAACTTGCGTCCAAAATCCAACACCATACAAATTCAGCGCATCGCCGCCATCGACTTTCGCCCATTGGAATCGTTGCAATTCAAAGCACTGGATGCTAAGTTCCCGAGTTCTTGCAGCTTCTCGACTGGTGAACAAGATGCCCTTCTTGACTGCCTTGGAAAGCAAAGCTGGAGAGCCAGTGGATGAATCAACGTTGGCGGGAAAATTGGTGGTCCTCTACTTTTCCTCGAGTTGGTGTAAGTCCTGCAGGCGGTTGCGGTGGTTGTGCCACCAGGGGATGTGGCACTGAGTTCAATGGCAATTACCTCACCGACTGGCAAATGTGATTCTCTTTCTCAGGTGGTGCTTGTCGTCGATTTACTCCGCTACTGAGCGTCTTGCACGAAGAATCTAGTGAAGACGGCAAGGATTTTGAAGTCGTCTACGTTTCGAGTGATGACACTATGGAACAGTGTCATGATTACATGAAAGAAAAGCATGGAGATTGGCTACGAATTCCCTTTGATTCACCTTTGAGGAATGCTTTGAAGGAGCAATTCGGTGTGTTTGCTGGCAAGGAAAAGCCATTATTTCCATCGGTCGAACGCCGAAGCGGAATTCCGACCCTGGTGGTGGTTTCCCCGGATGGCAAGGAACAAGCCATGCTGGATTGCGATAGCTCCAAAGTTATTCAAGAGGTTGAAACAAAAGGCACTGCTTTCCTGGATCAATGGGAACAGTACAAGTGGTAATTTTATCATGTTTGGATCCCTTGCCTTTGACACCAGTTCGTGCAAGAGACAAAACATTGCTACTTGCACACGTGGGACAAGCCATTATCGCGCTGGAATGCAACAGTTTACAACTATAGAGAGCTATTACATGACAACCAAACAGACTAGATCTATTAATCTTTTACATAGCATAGCTACCGATATCCTGGTGGTCCACCAGGAGGGCCCGGCGGAGGATATTGACCCGGCGGTGGCTGAAACTGACCAGGAGGAAATGGTGGAGGCGGACCTCCTCCCAAACCTCCTTGAAATGGCGGCGGCGGACCTCCCATGACTCCTGGAGGTGGTGGTGGACCCCCCATGGCAAACGGCGGAGGCGGACCTCCTCCTGGCGGTCCTCCATAAAACGGCGGGCGTGCCCCGGGCGGACCAGCGCCCGGTGGTGGTGGACCACCTGGATGAAATCCTCCTCCTCCAGGAGGTCCCCGAAATCCAGGTGGTGGGGGTCCTCCTCGTGGTGGTGGCCCGGGTGGCGGAGGAATAAATCCTGGCCGTACCCACGTGCGTTCTCCCGTGGCATCATTGAAATAAAATGCAATTCCCGTCACATCATCCACATCTTCTTTCCATCCCGGTGGCAGTGGTGGAATCATGAGGTCATCCTTTCCCTTGGCTTTCATGTAAGCTTGTTGTGCCGATGCCAATCCCATGTGTCCTTTCCGCCAGTCTTCCACGTGGGCATCGTAATGCAACTTGAAATTCTCACGAAACTTCCAACCTCGGCGTTGTTGTTTACGGCCAGCGGCACTATCGTGCGTTAGGTATGTATTGGAGTAATCGTCAAAGAAGCGAGGCATGATTGCGCAATCGTAGTATGGGTGATATGGCACTAGCGTTTGAAAGCAACTGCCATGCGGTGCTCATCATCGTGGGTCGAAGAGTTTCGTTGCGAGCAGACGGGTGAAGGCAAGGCCGCACGATGCCGACGCACGGCCATCCCCCGTCGAGCGCGCCTTGCTCCACTGGCCGGCCGGCGCGCCATGCCTGCCTCCGACCGCTTCGCATCGAGATCTTCCCGCCGACTTTTTTCACTTCCGTATCCTCCCGTTTCTCATTCTCGCATAAATAAACCCTATTGACACATGTAGGTGACACTTTTTGAGGGTTTTGACTCTCCTTCTCCTACATTGTCTCTTTCGAATCTACTCTACTCTCGACTCCTTGACGGCAATGCCATCGACTCCTCCCACCAACGGATTTGCGAGCAGTGTGGGTGAGGCAACGACTACCACAGCAGCTCCCGCCGGCAACGACGGCAACGTCAAACGCAGTACAGCTAGAAAGGACAGCTTTACCTTTGACAACATGCCCGCAGCATCTTCCAAGAAACCGTCCGCACAAGCCTTGAGCATGACTTTTATGAAGTCACTCAGTGGCATTTGTTGTCAAGAATGTGGCAATGATCCCATTCTACTGGCAGCAGATGGTGGTGGCGACGGAGACGACCAGCAACCTGGTGCCAGCAACAAAAAGAACCGCCACCACGGCCCATCCGAACTCTATAATTTGCAGATTTTGCAACACACCACGTCGACTGTCAGCAATAATAGCAGCATTTCTCCCCTTGTCATGGCACCCATGAATGGGGCGTTGCAACGATATCAAGACATGAATACCGTGGAAGGTCTACTGGGGGAGTACATGTGTCTCTGTCAGTTTTATCAGATTCCCTACAATGCGGGCATTGTTACGACACTTCGATTCTCACTTCCCAGTTTGCGAGTCAGTGGATCCTTTCATGATTTGGATTTGGTAGCCTTGGTAGAATTACTATTGAGGCATGCCAATGGTCGTTTACGGTATATTCGGCGATTGGATTTTACCGTCGCTTCCAAGGAAGGTAAACAACCCAACGTGTCCGCCAAACTGGGATTTACGAGTCATGGAGCCTTGGCATTGGCAAAAGCCTTGCAACATACCAAATATATTCAACAAGTATGGGTACCACGGCATCGTATTGGACCATATGGAGCGTCGGCATTGTTTTTGGCATGTCGGGACAATCCTACCATTCAGCAATTGAATTTGAGACGATGTCGCATTGGAGAACGAGGGGCGTTGGCCTTTTGTGAATTGATATTGGGAGGCAATAGCAACAAAACTAAGGCATTGGATGACAATGACAATGATACGGACGAAGAACCACAGGGGCCAGGATTGGTGGAAGTGGATCTTTCGTCCAATGGTATCGGCCATCGAGGGACGAGAGCGATTGAACTGGCCATTAAAGAGTGGAACGCAAGATCAGCGACGCCGTTGTTTGTCAATCTGGAAGGGAATCTTGTCTTTCCAGAGGTGAGTCGATTCGCTACGAGTCGTAGGCTTTACTTGTTGTCTGAATGGTACTCAACTTTCGCCGCCGCCATATAATGAACGTACCTCCAGATTATGAACGGAGCTACGCATGGGTTAGGTGTTGTCTTGAGTCTTATCGGAGGCTATCTATTGTCCGAACGAGTCCAAAACCAATCCTTGACGCATGCCATTAGTTGTTCCGTCTACACCACGAGTCTTTTGGTCTTGTATTTGAGTTCGACGCTCTATCATTCCTTCTTTTCACTTCAAAATATCAAATACATTTTTCAAGTCATGGACAAGTGTGCCATTTACGTTCTGATCGCCGGCAGTTATACACCCTTCCTGACAGTCATGTTTGGAGACAAGCCCATTTATTCGGTCGGATTGTTGGGCTTTATTTGGACGTGTTGTTTCTTGGGCATTGCAGTCGAAGCCTTTGCGCCTACATGGAAATGGCGGCCGGTATTTTCGCTCAGCATGTATCTTGGTATGGGATGGGCGGCTATTGTATGCTTGCCAGAAACGGGTGAACGCCTACCGATGCGATGCATTCACTTGCTAGTCTTGGGAGGGGTGGGGTATACGGCGGGTGTCCCCTTTTTTGTTCGCGACAACAATTTGGACCATGCGATTTGGCACCTCTTTGTCTTGTCCGGAAGCATCTTTCATTGGTTCGCCGTCTATTTATATGTGGCCCCGCATGCACTCTCCTATCCAGCAACAGCAGCACTCGCGGCATAGTTCACCATCGCTGACGAATACTACTACTACGAACGCCTCACATCATGGTTCGAATGAAATACCGGGACTTTATTGGTTCGTTGAACTTTGAACTACTTTCGATAGTGTTCAAATTTAAATCGTAGTTGACGAAACAGCATGGTCGCTCTATTGACTAAACTTGATCTACCACATGAGCTCTAGAAATCCACGAGCAGCACTCATCGTTGCTACTAGTAGTAGAAGGATCTCTTAGACCTTGCGCTACATTCGGTTACTAGAAGATCACGATGAATGCAGCGAAGCATGCAGATCCTTGGCGCCTGCTACGCGAATGATGATCCCAAAAGGCAGTTCCATAGGTTGAGAACGGGGGAGAGTTCCCCCAAAAGCCGCGGGGGGGGGGAGATCCGCCCACATGATGTCCCGCAGTTTGCTTTCTCTGCTATCGAAAGAGCGCGGTGAAAGCCTCTCTACTAACTACGACTCTTTTGCATGTCCACAACATGGCCTTACAACTCTCGGAATGAAATGCCATCATGACGTCGACCATGTTGATTCTGTGTTGTTTCATCGCTAGTATCACTGCTACAGATGCATGGGCGTTGTCGAGTCATAAAGCCAACTGCCGCCAAACGTCGACGCCCCATCTGCATCCACCAATGGAGCGGCAATCTCAACCTCAACAACGAAAACGACGACGGTATCATTCTTCCGCATCACGACTCTGGGCAGCAGTAAACAGTAGTCCAGATTCAGAAGACGACAACAACGGCGGCATTGATCCGCGATGGGAGCAAGTTCTACAAGACTTGGAAGATGCAAAGAAGAAGCAGAAGAATCGATCTCTGACTGACGACAACCGTATTCAATCGGCAAGAGATTTAAGGGAAGAATTACGGCAGCAAGTGTTTGAAAAAACTCCCACGGGCAGAAACCTTGGCGATCGGCCGTACATGGCCGGCAAAGACTTTCCATTGAATCCAAACACCTGGTCCAAGTTGCAAGACATTTTGGGGGAAGATGTGTTGCTCGAGGGAATGAATACGGAAAAGCAAAATAAGAATGACGGTGGGGAACAAGAGGGACAAGTATTGGAAAGAACGACAAGAGATGTGAAAAATGGATCCTTTGATGATGTTGACGACGACGATGATGATGGCGTCTTTTTGGACGATGATGCTTATTTGAACTATTCCAAGATGCAACTGACGGGAACCGACGACACTGGGTACAACAGTCCATTAGTCCCCACCATGCCACAGGAGACACTGCGTGACTACATCATGCCACCCGATGCTAGTTATGATATCAATTATTACAACAATGACAAAAAAGAACCAACCTTTGAGGATATTCTTCAATTGCAACAAAGCATGGTCAATCGTCCACGACCATCACCGGAAGAAGAAAAGGCTATTTTTGAAAAAGTCTTTGCCGGCGAAGAATCGTATTTGGAAGAATCGGAATTGTTTCGTCAAGGATTGACCAACAAGACGGCAGCGGAAGAAGCAACTCGAAAACGTCGGGGGCAATTCTATCGAAAAAATTTGCTAGAAGAATTGAATCGATTAGAACAACAGATTCAAGAATTTGAAGTCATGCTTCAACAATCCGAACCACAAAAAAAGGCGGAAAAGAAGAATGACAAGCGAGCTGCCAATTCACCAGGTGATAGAAACGAAGACGAGACGAAATCCAAGGGGGACATGACTGCCGGTCCAAAGTCGGTGCGCAACAACAAAGGCACTACGACTACTGACACGTCCCCAACGGCGAGGCATGGGCCGGGCAAAGAGCGACCAGCGACCACAAGCTCGTCCTCCCGAAAATTCAACACGGGAGAGTCGTCGTCGTCGTCGTCGTTGGGACCAGCAACTAGTATGGAATCAAACGATGGCAACGACGACGAATGGATCCTGGTAGAAGATCCAGATACAAGAGAAACATTCTACTGGAATAGCGCATCGGGTGAAATGAAATGGGTTGACGGCGAAGGGTAGTCAGGAATGGCAATGTTGTAGGTGTGTGCGCGCAAAAAGAAAAGTACGACGAGTGCCAAATGCCGCTCATCAAGTGTGAAAAATACCTTGCAACCCGGCCTTATCCCCGCAAGCCTTGGCGCTCATCTCTCGTGTTCCAAAAAGGACTGGAATCAGCGATCGGATCCGATGGCCCTTCCTTCGATTCTAAGTCCCCACTACCATAAGCTAACTACTTTTGAGCCTTTTACTCCCGACCGTATCAAAGCATTACTGTCTGTAGAATTTCATAAGTTCCATTGGAGGGGTTTGAACCTGATAAACATAAACGACAGCTGCATCATGCTAGCTACTACTTCTAGAGCTTTGCGAACGAGCTAAAATAGGTCTGTATTAGTGGTATCTAGGTCTCCACCACGCCTTCGACATGCTCCGTAGTACGCCGTCTAGTAAAGTGGATTTTTGTCTCTAGGCGGATCTCGCTCCCGTATGTGGGTAGAGGGAGTTCTCCTCCGGGCCGAGCAGCTGTGACCTACCCGCCGTAATCGAACTGCTTTGACGTAGCGGTTGGGCTCAGTAACTTGTTGTGTGAAACATAACAGATGAAGCGAAAAGTTCGATGAAATCAAGAACTCAAGAGTTTGGTTCCTCGACCGTACAAGTCGTCCTTCGGGATAGACCGTGTTTGAGCTTGAAAAGCGACTGTACTACTCTACTAGAGTAGAGTCGAAAGACACTTTTTGATACTATTGGGGGCGATGTGATTCTTTCTATATCGTGTAGTTGCAATGGTAGCTTAATTAAAGTTATGCTGGCAGCGTGTAATCCGGAATCATGCTGTCCCTTCGCCGTCTGATCGAAATCGCCTATCGACTGTCTATCTTTAGCGATATTGCTCTTCTTTGATGACCATCAGCTTCGACCGCATGAGTCCATTAAGTTTCGTCTTTAGATCGTTCATTGGAATGGGTTTTGGAAGCCAGTCATCGAATCCTAGCTCGTTAAAATCAGCATGTTTGACGCTTGCTGTCAAGCCATAGATTGGCAAGTCAGAATAACCCATGGATCGTAACCGCCGCGTTGCTTCTAATCCGTCCATGACTGGCATCTGAATATCCATGAACACTACGTCGTAGTTGCCTTTTTCAATCATGTCAATCGCCACCTTGCCATTCTCAGCTATCGTTGCTTCGTGGCCAAGTCGCTTCATCATGTTCGTCATGAGCTTTTGATTGATACGATTGTCTTCGGCAATGAGGATGTTCAATGCTCCAAACTCATCGTGGTTTCCCTCGGATGGTTCTTCACAGAACGAGGTCTTATCTGTGGGTTCCTCAATCGGGAATGCAACCCAAAACGATGAACCATGACCTACATGACTATCAACGCCGATGGCTCCGCCCATGTTGTTGACCAGAAGCTGGCAAATAGAGAGCCCAAGGCCCGTACCCCCAAAGTTTCGAGCTGTCGACGCGCTTCCTTGTTGGTACTTCTCAAAGATAGTCTTAAGATTCTGTTTGGCTATGCCAATACCAGTATCAGTGACCACAAACTTGATCCAAGACCTTTTAGAGACGGATGATTGACTATCGGCAGAGCCCCGTCGGCGTTGTTGGCTTCGGCTATCGTTTGAACCTCTTCGTTCCAAGTTTGAACCCTTCCGTCTTGGGGTGCCATGCATATCAGCCATGCTGCTCTCATCAGCAACGTTGATATACAGAACATCTACCTGAATTCCACCTTTCTTCGTGAATTTGATGGCATTCGATAGCAAATTCAGCAGAATCTGTCGTAGGCGGTTTGGATCACCCATTATTCGAAATGGGATCTTATTGCTCCAATCCATCGTCAAGTAGAGACCTTTCTCTTCGCAACTTGCTCGCACAGCGGCCATTGATCCTTGGAGGACACTGAGGGGCTCGTAGGGGATATGCTCCATCTTCATTTGACCTGCCTCCAACTTGCTGTAGTCGAGGACGTCACTGATAACAGTCATGAGGCCTTGAGCGCTGGACTTGAGAAGCCGTACGAAACTCGTTTGCTCATTGTCCAAGATCGTGTGGCTGAGAAGATCGATAAAGCCGGTTACTTGATGCAATGGCGTTCGAATCTCATGAGCCATAATGGCCAAGAACTCTGACTTTTGCAAGCTAGCTTCACGTTCTCTCTTGGCATCCATTGCATCGGTCTTGTCTTGAGATGTGTACAAGATGATAGACTTTCCTGTGACCGGATCCTTCATCTTGCGGAGTTGAATCGCAGACCATTGCGGCCCATGACTGGTGTGAAGCTCCGCTTGTAGATTGGCTTCATCCTGAGTCTGAATCGTCTTGAGGGCAGCCCTAGCTACTTGGGGGTTGACGAACCGATCAACAAAGTCACTATTTCCGTACGGTGATGAAGTGAAACTGTTTGGTACCTTGTTCACTTGGTTGAAAGCAGAGTCTTCTGAAATGGAATCCTCGGGGAAATCCAAGCTGATGCTGGCTTCAGGGACAAGGGCGGTATCGTCGCTTGCTCTGGTGGTGCTGTCTTCATCGTATGAATCGTCCTCCTTCTCCTCAGGGCCAAATGGTGCGCGATGAATAGCAGAAATAGGGTTTTGATACATGACCGCACCATGCATGTCGAATGCACAGACCGCAAGCGGCAGGTGTTGTAGCATTACATTCCCCCGCAATGTTTCCTGAAGCAAGTTGTCTTGTACCACAGGCATTGCATAGCATAGCAGGCAAAAGTGATCCTCTTCTGCACTTAATCGTAGGCCGGTAGATGTCAGATGAACGGTTTTTGGGACCCCCTTGGGATAAATCGTCCACTGCTCTTCTACTCCCTCCCCTTGCTCGACTTTTCGGTAGGCATCTCGGATTCGTGTTTCTACAGCCGCTGACATTTGGGTCATGTCGCGGCCCAGGAACTCTTCCAGGCAAGGAGAATCCCACAGTCTAAGACCAGCGTTATTGGCCCAGCGATTGCGTCGTTCCTTAAAGTCGAAAACCCAGATTGGGTGAAGCAAGAAATTGAAGGCATGCAACTGTTCAGGAGCTACAACTTCCATGGGGTCAAAGGTGGAGATGGGGCAAGGCTTATTCTCATGGCTCGTCGATTCGCCTGCCTCACAAGGAATTGCTTCATTCTCGATAACAATGCTTGTGATCATCATTTCATGGCACATGGTGTTACTTTCACAAACTTGCTGTTGTTCTAAGGGTTCAGGGTAGTGTTTCGTCATGGTTCGGGTCGAGCAACAACTACCGGTAGTGGGAAGCAGTGGTTGGCGATTGATGTGATACGGCAGGCACAATCAACATGTGCTCTCCCAAAAGTGATCGGAGAAAGAAAAACGTCCTACGTTCGGGTTGAGCGAATCGGTGCTTTGTGATGTGCTCGAGGAACATAAGCGTCGATTTTGCGCTATAAGTGTCAGGGTGCATAAACTGCCCCATTCGCCTTCTTCTGTTTTTATCTTGATCTTCCAGGACATAGTGAGGATGCAGAAGTTCGATCCAAGTACACTCTATTACTAGTAGAGAACTTTACTTTTGGTCAGTCCGACACAAATGATTTTGTTGGCCAGATCGTGATGTACAAAAGCCCCTGCGACATTCTGTACACTTGACTGGTGATGCGACGTCAAGAGCAACGATAAGCTTGTCCGTTGAGCGTTTTCGGAGGGTGAGAAGGCGCATAATTGATGGTTCATGGAACAGCTTTGGACGTAGAAGAACTTGGAGAAAGAATGACTACCGTAATTTTTGGGGTGAAATACCCGCCAAACCTGTAATTGGAGAACGGATAATTTTAGTATTCTTACGTACATTTCTCAGATAAAGTGAGTTACTTAGAATATGAAAATACATAATTTCTCATAGTCGAATGCTTACTTAGGAGAGGGGGGTATGGGACCAGGGGGGATCGATCAACACAAAAAGTACAGGTAAGTACATATTCATATATGAAATCGACACAGATTCTTTCTATTCCTAAATGGTAGCCTTTCTCTTCCACGACAACCAAGAACATGGGAACATACCGGCCCTTTTACTCTTTCGAGACTTAACAAGAATCAGGGCCCGAAGAACAATATTCCGTGAGTTCTCGCTAAGTATGTCGTGGCTTCCTTATATAATTTGGCCAGCTAGTAACTGCTGTTGTGTCTCTTATTTGACATTTCTGCGTCATCTTCGTCGACCTGGCGCTTAGGTGATTGTTGATTTGTTCTCTAACGTCCGGTTGGGCGAAGCGCGTCTTCACCGCACGTAAAGATTCCCTCCGAACGACGAGAATCGCGACGATGACGGACGACGACGACCGACGGCGCGACGAGCTTAAACCGACCAGCATGATTGCATCGCCTCATTGACAGCACATACACTCTCGTCATGACGAGGAGTATGATATGCTGAGAATTGGTGCTATAGCATTCGAATGTTGTTACCATATAGGTATAAATGGTGTGTTACTCATGGTGCTGTGAGTTTGGTTCGAGAGCGTCCTCTAGAAGAGATTGAATGCGGGTTGAGGATATCCTTCCCGTCTGGTAGGCAGGCGTCAGCTATTCAACAACTCGTCGGCCTAGCAGGGAATCATTTCTATGGTGTCGAACGATAGAAAGCGGGGGTTGTTACCTTCCTTTTGCTGGAAGAGTGCGTTTGTTCTGGGAATTCTGTGCTTTGCCGTCGGCCTGGTGCGATTGTCCCATGTTGCGCAAAGTCAACTCGCAAAATCGCTGGCATTTGCCGACCACGAGATGTTTTACCTTCCCCGGACGGATAACAAGACAGAAACTGTTGATAGTAGAACAGCTGGTGAAGTATCAAGTCATCGTCTCCCCAAACTTCCCGTCGTTCCAAAGCCGGATCCGTTTCCTGCGATTCATGAAATTGTACAAATACTCAAGGACGGAACAAATGCGACCGCCGCTCAGTTCATTTTGGATATTGCAATTGTCGGTTTCGCTAAATGCGGAACGAGTACCATGAGTAAGTAGATTATGTTGCGATGTCGGTGTTGCGACAGAAATTCCATCTAACAAGCCAGTATCGTCAGTGTACTGGTTGGGTCAGCACCCTGAAATCTCGATTCCACCCATGGAGATTACCGCCTTGAAAACTCGAGAGCCCTGGGAGTTTGTACGTGGAATGCACCAGCGTACGGGAACGGATCCCAAGGTCATGCGAGGATACAAGTCCCCGAATGACATTACCGATCCACGTGCCATTCGATTGCTACGACAGCATTGGCCAAAAACCAAGATCATTGTCGGGATTCGGCATCCTGTGCGCATGATGGAGAGCTTTTACAATCATCGTGTTCAAAATGGTTTCGATATTCGGCCCTTTGATCGCTTGAAATATGTGAATCTACCGAATTCCTTTGGCGTACACTTTAGCCGGGCGGAGTATCAGGTGCACTTGGCCAATCTCGGCAAGACGGATGTGGCGCATAATCACACCGAGCAAGGCCTGTTTCCGGAGACTACCCTTCAAGCTTGGAACGCTTCGAGTTTCCCACAGCCCTCACCAAACCCCATTTTTATCTATGATACGGCCCAACTGAATGACTCCAACGAAGCCCGTCTCCAAGGCTTCTTACAGGATCTGCAAAACTTTTTGGGGTTATCGCAGCCGCTTCCTCCGCCGCTCCATGAACGACCAGGAAAGGAACAAGTGACCGAGAGGCAGCGAGAGATTGACTTGAAGAAGATCAATGTTTGCGACGATCGCTACGAGAAGCAACGAAATCTTCTGACGAGGAAGGGGGCCAAAGTGCAGGAATGGATCCTGGATCACTTTTTAACAAATCCAAGTGTGTATGTTGCGAATCGCGGCCATTTTCGCGAGCTTGTGAGGATGTATGGTGACGATCCTTGCGAGAAGCCGAGTCAAGCAGCTGGAACGAACATCTCGACGTCATCATAGCTGATGGATCTTGTACGGTAGGTTCTTCGAGTTCTATCGGGAGAAGGATGACGCCGGGTCACTAGCCACTGACGCATTCGCCCGGTAGGTACTCTGTTTACTACAGCGAGGAAGTGATTCGACTGGTAGGTCGTCCACTCTTACTCTTTACGATGCTGTTGAACGAAAGATCCTGTCGGACCAAAAACCCTGTGTTTTTTCGAGCAGTTCCCTTTCTTTTTGCTAGCGCTGGGTATGGTAGTACCGATGGCCGGTAGGCATGCTACCACATAGCGAACTGTCTTCCACGCCGCCGAACTTGAGTGCCAGAGCTGGCTTAGACTATTGGGGGACAACAATCAAAATCGAATACTTATGCCCCAAGGTCATAGCTAAGCATGATGCCGGACTCCCGCCGAAGCCCCATTGTAGAGAATCTTCATTCACTTTTGCAGATCATCACAAAAGCTATTCAACGATCGATGACGATGCCACCCGCCTTCGTGAAGTGATTCATGAGATAGGGGTGTCAGCAAAGGTGCAGGATGACATTACGAAAAGTGCAGCAAAAGCGTGGTGGATTGAGCAGACGTCAGCAGCCAATCTGTCCAAAAACGCAAGCTGCTCTGGTGCTGTGGCTTACGCTTTGTCTTGCAGTCCCCCCGTTCTTCAGGCTTGTCAGGGAATCCGAGATTAATAGCATGTCAGGTTTCTTTGGCAATACGTCGGGGGCGAATGAAGTATTAACATACACATCTCGACCACTGACGAATGAAGTGATAGATGAGGCTTTTCCGTCCCTGACGAATGAAGAAGTGTTCAACAAGACTTCTCCGCCACTTGTGTTCGAGCCCGTCCCTCGATTACCGGTCATTCAGAAGCCAGAAACATTCCCAAACGTTACCGAGATCACGGAAATCATGCAACGGTCGGAACATGACAAGACCGCAGCACATTACATGTTGGACATAGCGATTGTAGGGTTTCCGAAATGCGGGACATCCACTATGAGTATGTAAATGCTGTAGATCTGGTGTTGAGCCACAGAGGCTATCATTCTCATCGTCCCGTCTCACCTGCTGATTTTCGCAGTGAAATGGCTAAGTGACCAAGCTGAAATCAGCATTCCCGACCGCGACGTCGCAACTCTGAAAAATTCCATGCCCTGGGATCTCGTCAAATTACTATATAGAACGACTGGAACGGACTCAAAGCTCTTGCGTGGTTACAAAAACCAAGTTGACATTTGGGATCCGCGACCCATCAGCGTCTTGGGTGAATTCTTTCCTCACACCAAACTCATTATCGGCATACGCCACCCCGTTCGCATGATAGAAAGCTTGTACAACTCTCGTGTCGAAAGCCAATTACCGATCAAACGCTTTGACAATCTTGGCTACCACGACGTACCCGGCAAGTCGTTCGGTGTTCATTGGAGTACAGCAGAGTATCATGTGGCCTTGGCTGGTTTGGGCAAGACAAGCCTCGAAACGCTCGAGGAACGACAGCTCTTTCCAGACTGGAAAAGAGCAAATTTTCCGTCACCATATGATGATGCGAAGCCTCCTTCCTCGACGAATCCGGTTTTTATCTACGATACTCGGCAACTGGCCGATTCGAACTCTACACGACTTTACCGATTTCAAAAAGAATTGGCCAACTTTTTGGGGCTCGCCTTACCTCTGAAACCTCCACCGCCTACTCAGCCTCTTATGACTCGTCCAGCCGGGAATGCTCCAAAAGAAAAGATCGAGTCCAAAAGGCTTGATATTTGCGACAAAAGCCATCGGCATAAGAGGCAGCTGCTACTCAAGTATGGTAGCAAGACGAAAACATGGATTCTGGATTACTTCATAAGGAGCCCTAGTGTTTATGTCGCTAACGGCGAACACTTTTACGATCTTGTCCGAGACTACGCTTTGGATCCGTGTATCAAGGAGGGGGATCGGAATAAAAATGGCTGAAGAGCACGTAGACGACTTCCCGTTACTAAACCATGTAGAGAAGTTCAACTGTGAAAAGTAAAAGGGCCTGATTCCAAACTTCTTACTGCTAGTACGGCCAATTGGGTATACATTCCAAATATTGGTCAGTATTGGGGAAATATACAAAGTTTTGCTTGGGCTTGAGCATACTTAGCCGGGCACTTGGTACTGTTACTACCGGTAGTAGTTGACACGAGTAGCGCTATGGGGAACTCGGTGCAGAAAAGATTTTCGATTGAAAATAAAACTTTTGGCTTTGAACTAGATCAAAGCCATCGGTCATGATTTGGTATTCTGGAAGACTTAGCATGCTACTTGCTGCTAGCAGCCGCGAAAGCAGCCAATCCAGTCGCGAGTCAGTCAAAACTCTTCGACCGAGAGCGAACACTCGCATTTGATGCTGGTCGAAGCGACGCGCCGGTCATTGCGCTGATTATCGCCATGAATCTCCTTTTCGTGTCAGCTGCAAGAAACCCCCAGTATTATGCGGTGATGTAGCAGCTAAACCTGTGAAATGACGAAATAGCACCATTGCCAGAAGCACACGATCGAGCAAAGCATCAGAGTGAATGACTTTAGTCGTCTTGCTGTGCCCAGCAAGAGACTCTGCGAAGAACGCCCTGAACGCAGTTGTCCGAAGCGCGAGACTTGGCGCGCGTCAACGATCATTGAAATCGCATCTATCTAGTAGAGGGCGATGCGATTGCAAATACGGCGAAAACGCAGGGACGACCGCCTGAGCAAACAAGGTGCTCTGTGTCCATACTGGGTATTGCTTTGTCTGCTGGCGTTCCCTGCCTTGACGTCTGTTAGGGAAGCCCAGCAGATCAGCGTCTGGGACGCTTCTTCCGTCGTCATCACAAGCCGTATGGACTCTCCTTTTTTCCAAGGCAACACTACAAGCGCCACCAATAAATCCACTTTGCACTGTTGGCGGGGGGCTCTCTATCACCTATGTTCGACCGCGTCCCCCGACTACCAGTCATTCAAAAGCCCGATCCATTCCCAAACGTCGCCGAGATCACGGGAGTCATGCAACGGTCGGAACACAACATGAGCGCGGCCAATTACATATTGGATTTAGCGATTTTGGGGTTTGCGAAGTGCGGGACATCTACTATGAGTATGTATGGAGAATTGAGCCGTCTGGCCGGGAGCTATCACTCGTGTCTCATCTCATCTTTTTCTGACTTTATCATCATCGTGCAGTGAATTGGCTAGGCGACCACCCTGAAATCAACATTCCCAACTACGAGCTGAAACTTCTGAAAAGTGCCCAGCCCTGGGAGCTAGTGCAGTTTTTATATGAAAACACTGGGACCGATCCAAAACTCTTGCGAGGCTACAAGAATCCAGCTGATATTTGGGATCCGCGGCCTATCAGGCTCTTGGGCGAATTCTTTCCCCAAACTAAAGTCATTATCGGCATACGCCACCCCATTCGAATGCTAGAAAGCTTTTACAACTTTCGCGTACAAAACCGGATGCCAATCGTGCCGTTCGACAAGTTGAGCTACAAAAACTTTAAGGGCCAGTTTGGCGTTCAATGGAGTAAAGCGGAGTATCATGTGGCATTGACCCATCTGGGCAAGACGAGTCTGGCGACGCTCGAGGAACAGGCTCTCTTTCCATACTGGATGAAAAACAAGTTTCCACCACCAGATGAGAACGTGTCGGTAGTGGCCCCCTCCATGACGAATCCGGTTTTCATCTTCGATACTCAGCAACTGGCCGATTCGAATGCCACACAACTCGCCCAATTGCAAACAGATTTGTCCAATTTTCTGGGGCTCGCGCAACCTCTTTCGTCTCCCCCGCACGTCAAGCCAGGGAGGTCTCACCAATCTATAGGTATTCAGAAAAAGCTTGATTCGAAAAAGATCAACATTTGTGACGAAGTCCATGGCGATACGAGGCAAATGATACTCACCTATGCAAGCAAGGCGCAAGAATGGATTCTGAACTACTTCATAAAGAGCCCCGATGTCTTCTTCAGTAACGGTGAACACTTTTTGGACCTTGTACAAAACTACCAATATGATCCCTGCTTCAATCTAAAGGAGAGATGACTGAGGCTCATCGAAACAAAACAAACAAACAAAGAGGCCGAGGTCTCCAAACTCAGCTTGGCGGAAGTCATTTGTGGGGACAACTTGCAATCTTCCCGACAGACTACTCCCGGGGGTGTCGTAAGATCGATCGATCTCGTACTATTGTACTAGTCCTCGCTTTCTCAACGGCCTTGAACATGATTATTTTCTGATTGTTCTATCATGTATGTTGTTACGAATATTCTATCTGGATTTTCCGCCAAATCTATTTGGTGCTGTGAAGAGAGTGGTGGTGGCGCTGAAAAAGTCGCCCAACTTCATTCCAAAACTTCTTAGAGAAGAAGAGCTGCAGCAGCTCCAGCAACGGTACTGACAGAGTAAAAGCCCAAAATCTTGAACTGGTACGAGCCGGAGTTCTTGTCGGAAATCATTTGAACTTCGGCAACAACGGATGCCTTTTGTTCTTCGCCTTTCTCGTCCTCCAAGCGGCGCAAGTTGCGGCGATCACCCTCAGTATCACGGCAGTCGACATTCAAAGCAATATATACAGTGCCGCCCATGTCATAAATGGCTTCAGGCACGGAGTTCAGGGTGACAGTCACATCGTCGACGCCGGTAGACTCAGCCATGGAGGACGACTCAACAAGACTGGCGGGCCATTCGTACTTGAGGGTGTTTAAGCCAGCATCCGCAAAAACTTTGACGGATGCCGTATCACTCATCCAGACCTTGTAGTATGGCTCGGAACTGTCGGCAGTAAGCACAATCGGAGCAGGAGGCGAAAAGGGTCCACCCACGGCGACAAGGGAAAGACCAGTAGCTGGAGACGCCGGTTCGACCAAAGAACTGGGTGCGGTTTGGTCTATAGCATCAAATACAGTAGTGCCGCCGCTGCCTCCTGAGTTGAGTGTGTCTGTGGCGGCTTGGCGTTGAACGGTAATGGTGTAACTGCGTTCATACAGAAGAACAGCAGGCAGGGATTCGGAGTTTTGGTACATGAGCTTGGCGTCCAAAGTGAAAGTGTAGGTATCGATACGAGGCATGTTGGTAGTACGGGTCAAGGCGAACGTGACGATTCCGTCCGGAATTGGAGCGGTGACGTCGTTGAATGTAGTACCGGACGTTGAGTCGGCAACTGGAGTGTAGAGACTTTCCGCTTCGGTTTCCGTCCATGACCAAACCACCCAAGCTTTACCCACTGTGTCAGGAGCACCAATGCCAATGTCCGAGTCGAAAACGATTGGCACCGTAAGTGGGAGCCCGGTACCTGCCTCGTATGTAACTCAGGGAGCCTCACTGATATCTTTGAGCTATGGCGTGGACGGCAGCAAGAAGCAAGAAGAAAGACAAAGAATGAAACGGGGGGGAGTCGAGGAGGGCCAAGTGAGTCAGAGTGCGTTACTACACAGAACGCCGAGATACAGTCATTTCGTAGCTAGTAGACAATGAGCTTACCTCGAATCCAACTGGGCTTTGAGCAAGTTCAATCTCGGCGATCGTACCCAACAGTACCATAGCCAAGGGGATAACCGATCCAGAGAAAAGAAACGTCATGGTGGTCGTGATAGTGCAAGTTGTGTAGAACAATGCAGGAACTTGATTCGCTGAGAGCTGTTTGTGTTCTTTCTAACCTTTTGGTTGGAAATTTTATGAGCCTTTGATCAGCGGAAATGTTTGATTGCTGTTTCAAAAGGCCCTTTGCTTGGAAACATCAATGCGATCATTCCCAGGTGTTCCTCAATGATGGAGCGGAGTGCCGAAGGGCTGCTTCGGATTCAAACTATCGAAGAAGTTATAGGTCTTGTTCCGACAAGCTTCCATTTTGTAGACGCTAGAAGTAACGTGTGGCAACGACAATTATGCCAGGCGATCCCTGGAGGACCATCCCGCCAAAATGTGACGACCTGCGTTCCCGGCGGACCGAGGTCCTAAAAGTGTAAAGAGATCGGAATTCTTCCACGACTTATTCGACTGGGTTATGGGCCTTTATGTATGACCGGCGTGCGTGGTCAATAACGGAGTCGAATAAATCATAGATTGGATCCTTTCGCCCTTTTTTGCCGCCGAAAAGACCGCGATCACCGACCCCACGCCGCATCTGATCGGCTCAATCGCTCATTCACAATGACATGACAATAACCTAGAGCTAGTCTCTTCCACATATCCCTCCCCACTCAGGATGCCCCTCCCTCTAGTGCTGGGAGGCAAGTCCGTTTCTGCTCAAACTCTTCCGGGTCCTTGTGGTCGACCGGACGAATCGGACGATGGCGTGTTATTGGAGCCTCTCGAGCTGTATCAAACGCTGGGGTGGGGCGTTTGCCCCATGGGGGAGTGGCTCGTCCGAGTCACGTGCAGCTATTATGATTTGATCGATCCGTCTACAGGTGCGCGAGACTGCACCATGGTGGAGGTCCGGATTCAAGTGTCGCCCATGACACGGCCGCTCTCCCTGGACTATCGAGAAACCGAACATCACCTGAAACTCTTTGACGGGGCGCAAGATATTTATCCACAAATTCAGCCACAGGTGGTCGTCAGTAGTGATCGACGGAACCTGGCTGTACTGTTATTTCATCCCCATCAGCAGTCTTCGGCTCTTGTGATTTTTCAACTGAGAAAACCGCGGAGTGACTTGGCTACAGCTGTCATCAATCCGATTCCGGTTCCAGCCTACATTCAGAAAGTGGGAAATGAAGACGCCAAAGAAGCAAGTTTGCATCATCGAGACCCACCGGCTGTTGCGACGCATCCCCGGTTTGTCAGTGTCTGGGGTATTTCCACGCTCTGTTGCTTGCCCCCCAATGTCAATCCATCCGTCTTTGTGGCGGCCTGTCATGATGGATCTTTGGTGTGGTTGGATGCCAGAAGCAGCATGGCAGTGGCCACGGGACACTTGGACTTTTCACCCCAAGAGCAGCAGGCATATTTGCCATTTTCCATTATGCGAGCCGCGCCATCGTCGGAAATGAATCTGGGCCAAGTCCTTCTGATAACCGCCAATGGAAAAGTCTTGTTAGTTCATTGGAATGTGGAATCGACCACCAAAGTTCAACAAACCTTTTTGAAACGAGCCAGCACAGGAATGGTAGTCACCGAGTCGAGTCTGCAAACTCCATTGAGTAACATGAGTGTGCAGCACCAGCAGCCGCCACAACCTTCATCTTCTCCGAGACAACAACAAGGGCACAAATCCCCTCCTGCTCGCAGCAAATCCAACGACTTGTTGGATGCATTTTCGCCCATGCGAGGTATATTTCGCCTGCCTGCTCGTTCCGTGTCAAATGTTTCCGCCAAGGAAGGTGCCAAAAGCACTGGTGGTTTTGAGCTCAAATTGCCCTTTCAACAGAATGCAAACGCGGCAAAAGGTGATGACGAGTCGACCAAGGCTTCTAGCAGCACCAAACGACAGCACATGGACGAATTCGTCTTGAAAGAGTTGCAAAAGCGAACCTTGTCATCCACTATTAGTTCTGTCACTTCTAACACGACGAGAAGTACCGATGTCTCGGTAGAATCGGCTTCTCCAAACGCAACACCGCGGCCGGGTCTATCTCCCTTGTTGCAACAAGTCTTGCATGCCCAACAAGAACAACAAAAACAACTACAGCAGCAACAACAACGTCACCGCCGCCGTCATTCTGAACTCGAAGGTGCTCGAGCCGTCGATACACTGAAACGTCAAATGAAACTGCAAGTCTTGGCCAGTGTGGGGGGCGTTGGCGTCAACAGCAACGATCCTGCAGTCGTGGTCGATGCACAGTTTGCGACGTTGCCCAGTATGGTCTGTTTGTTGTTTGAGCCGGATCCACTGACCAGACGTGTGGCCCAAATGTACAGTATTTCCGAAGAAGGAACCTTTCTACCACTACTGAGTCTGAAATTGTCAAAAGAACAATTGGACGAAGCGTTCAAGGTCCATTCGAGCCGGGATCACGGAGCCGCTTCCGCCAAGATGAGCGGTAGTATAACTAGTCCACAGGGAACATCAACCTCGTTGGAGAGTCGACAAGGTTTGGATCATGATGCCGTCTCGGATACTTTTGCCATTAGTACGTTAATTTATGGTGATGGTGCTGCGGGCGAAGAGGGACGCTGGGTTGGTTGCTTGTGGAATTGGCGGTCCAATGCACTGAGTTGGACGATTCAACAAGCCGCATCGCCCCATTCGTTGTGGACGCGCCTGTATTTCGCCAAGCATCCCCAACAAGGTGATCAATTGGCATTTGTGGAATGTCATCAAGACAAATATTTGCATGTGCGGAAACAACTTGTAGCAATGGGACTACTTAGTCCATCCTCGTGTCTAGTGGAAGGAGGAGTGCCTCTAGAAGCCAACTCTTTGCTTCTTACGAGTGACTCGGTCCAATTTCCCGAAGCAAGTCAGGTACGACCTGGATGTGAGCTGGGTATTGTGTCAATTGTGACGGTTCTCATTTCTTCTATTGATTTGCTACAGCCGTTAGAATCAGACGTTTTGGAGTTGGATTGGAAGGTGTCGACGCTTCCTTTGAACTACCGGAACATGTACGGCCCTCCCAAAATCGCTGCCTCGGGACGCCAGCATGGCAGCTCGATTGCTATTGCTTCGTCGAATGGTGTGTGTGTTTTGGATCGGAACTTCAAATGGATGCAATTTGGAACGCCGAGCGAGGAGCGATCCTTTCAAGTGGTGGCCATGACGTGGTGGGAAGGACAGCAAGACTCTAGAATCAGTAGTGTTGGTCCGGAAGACGTTACTGAAGACCTACTGGTGGCAATTATTCAAAGCAATAATGGGCGACAATATCTCTCCTGTTGGTCGCCAAAGAGGTGAGTGGACGACGCCGTGGGATGCTGGGAGTGTCCTCTCCTTGTCACTTATATTTTTTCGTTTTGTAGACTCGACCTGGCCCATCAATTGCTCGAAACAACTGACTCCCAACCATCTACTAATGATAACGAGCCATCGGAGTATTCCTGGGGGATTCCTTTGGTCAAGGATGTCAAATCCACTTCCCTGTCATTGCTTGCGGAACCGTATCTATCTTCGACCCATACCAAACGGAGAGCCGTTGTCTTGGTTTCGGCTACCAATGCTGCAACTTGCGACATGGAATATTCGTGTTATCGACTCCAAGTGTCGAAACCAACGACAGGCTCTGCTTTGCCAGCCGATAGCTACCATGAATTGAAACCCTACATTGTGGTTGTCGAACACACCATGCATGGGATGTTGAAGAACGGAGCTAGATCCGTCAGCCCAATCTCGTCTGTCTTTCTCGCGGGAGCCTCGTTTGATTTTGATCTCACGAAAAAGGCAGAAGAGACTAACGAATCAATGGAGGAAACCATTGCGACGCTGGGGGTGGTGAGGAGCCCAGGTGGCATTGAAGCTGTCAATCTCAGTAGGAACAACAAAGCCTATGTAGCCTCAGTTTCCAACGAGGCTGAAGTCTCCAAACTCAGCTTGGCTGATATCATTTGTGGGAGCAACTTGCAATCTTCCCGAGACGGTGAGAGCCACCCGATTGATGCCTTTGTGTGGACGATTGAGTTTTTGAATGGAGAAATCCTCTGTTGGACGGTGCCCTATCGCTTGCGGGGAACAGATGATGTTGAAAGACAAATGGCCTCTTTTCTCAGGGGTATCGAGATTGCTCGTCCAAAAGGATTGGATCCACCGACTCTGGTCTGCAAGAAAGAGTCTAGAGAAAAGCGCAAACGCTACATGCTTGGCGTCCTCTGCCATATTGGGCGGAGTAGTGATTGGATGCTGCAATCTTCATCGGGGACGCAATCTGACATTACCTTGGGGCTGGTACCGGATTCTGGTTTTGGCTGTGTCCTTCGTGCCGGACAGCACGCTCGAACGCTACATCGCAGTGGTGTCGGTGGGGACTTCGATACAGAATTATTTGCGAGCGACTTTTTAGAGTCGGAGGTCTACGGCCCTGGCGAGTTTCTCATGATGCCTCCAGTCTTTGTGCCGTCGTTGTATATGCTGCTGCTGGAGGCGGCACACTTACGAACGGAACTGCCTGTAATTGAAGAGTCCAAGATTGATGCGACATCTGAACTTGCTTACGACGAGAAGGAAAGACTTTTTGGTATGTCTCTGAGTCCCCTCTTGTCGTGCTTCGTTGCCAAATATCTGACTTGTTCTCCTCGTAGACTATAGAAAAGCATATTGACTTTCGACTTTCGGAATGCCGAAACCAGGATGCTGCAATGATGGCTCTGCGTTTGCTGATCCTTCGTTCTGTGGAAATGCTGAGCCAAGTCGACAAGAAGCATCGGAAGGCTCAAACTGATGTTTCGCGTTCGAATCTGATGCTATCTCTCGCTCTCTTTACCGAGATTGTGGACGTAGTCCGACGGTGCACCAGCAACCTTCAGTTTGCCTCTCTGTTTCTCGAAGTTGGAAGGCAAATCGAACCCAGCTTTTTGGCGCACCTCTTCCCGTTGCCCCAATCCCATTGTCCGTCGCCCGCTTCACCGACTGCCCGACGACGCGTGTCCAATACGTTTGTAGCCGACAAGACCAGCCTGGATAGATTCAATGCCCGAACGGTGGTGGAGTTGTTCAGCTTGTGCGTTCATGAAGGATCGCTCTCGGCGTCGGCGTCGGCGCTGCCATTGCTGAGTAGCCGCATGCAATCTCGAACCTTTTGCGATTTGTTGTTGCAGCGAGCTATAGATGCCTTTTGCCGGAACATTGACTCTACGGAAGCAGACTTTGATCGTACTTTGGAAGAGCGTCGGGTCATTGGTGACATCTTTCGTTTTGGCATCAAACTTGAAGATGCAGCCAAGCTCGAAGACCGCATGATTGCGCAAGATTGGCGGGATGAACAGGTGGGATTCGCCGGGCAATTGACAGAGGACGGGGCACCTCCGTTGGAGTTCCATCGAGCGCATAGTGCGGAAAGCTTCACGACAGACGATTCCAACTCGGATAATTTCAACCGACAGTCCAGTCATCGCAATCTAATTTGCGTCGGAGGTGGTTCGAGACAAAGTACCATTTTGGGTTATGTGATCAATTCAATTTTTGACGACGGTGCCAAGGAATCCGAAGACGCCATTCGACGAGCTGCAAGCTCGTTTATAGACAGCAAACGCGATTTGGCGTCCATGGATTTTTTGAGTTTTGGAACCGAAGAAGCGGGGTCCGTTTCGGAGGAAACTCCAAAAGATGATCAAGGAGAAGAAGACAACTCCAGTGAGAGTGGGGAACCGCCGTCGCCACCCAAACGAAAATCTTCCAAGTTGCCATCCCCATCCGATGATCCTCCTCCCAAGTCGGTCGCGTGCTTGGTGGGAAGTATGCTCCTGGAGCTCGTCAAGACCCCGGAAATCGATCATCCCTGGAAGGCTGTTGCTTGTTTGTCGCGACTATTGCTACAGCAAGCCAAGGAGATGCCGCCACTGGATGTCTACACAAAGGCTGTGGAGCAGACGAGCAAGGCCGCCCTAGAGTCGGTCTTGCCCACGGGCTATCAGGAGGAACCTTCTGACGCGGTGGTCCGCTTTTTGGTGGCCGAGATTGGACGGTGCGAGTTTCAGATCCAGCGTCCAGCCCAAGAACCAGCCTGGATCGTAGAACTGGTTTTGGTTCTGTTGCATCGACTCCAATCTTCTGCCGATGATGCCCCTCCGGAGGTCGTGGCTTGCTTGGTGCTGCTAGGCTTGATTGCTGGCCACACATCGGGTCGCGCCGTCGATCTCTTGGAGGCCATCGACAAGGGCTCTTCCAACTACTTGGTCAAGTGCTACACGTCAGTTCAGCAGGATACTGCTGGTTCTAGTAGTGCTTAGAACTACCGGTAGTAAGACGAAAGAGAGACAAACACGCTAGCTACCACACTATTAGCAGTACTCATTTGACCAATCGATGATTTTGCAGTCGAGATGATAATAAGTTGTTATTGTTGTTGTTCAACAATTGATCCAAGGCCATCATCTGCCTGTTCAATGTCCGACGTTCTTGACGGTCCCAAAATTGTTGCCAGCATGCCACCGCGACGACTAGATAAAAGAATCCTCCCAAGGTTGACTGAATGGACGCAAGTATTCGACTGTATCCTTTGACATAGTCCGTTCTACATGTCCGGGGCAGGGACGAAAAGAGTCCACCTCCCTCGCAGGTTTGCCACGTTGTCATAAAGGCAAAGATGGGTCCCCACAAAAAGATATCCCCAATGGCGGTCCAAAATAGTGCCAAGGCCAAGACCAATAATATAAAAGCAGGTTGATCACCTCCCCCTGACGTGAGGCTACCAGGGCCAAGATTTGAATACAAAACTCCCATAATATTCGTGGTATTCGCATGACGACCGTCACCAATGGATCTGGACGGAACAGGTTGATGACAACATTGGCAGCCGCCACGAACGCTGTTATATCCAACAAGAGAGTGAAGGGTGATGGTGAACGAGGATTATGCGAGTTAGTGGATTCGTCGTTCGTCGAAATGACAGCCCAAGAGGGACCTTCCTGTTGATGCTGATGGTGCACGTTGTGGTCGGCTCTAGTAGTAGTACCAGGTCGAGCCGTATTCTGCCGAATGGATGATGGCCGCGATGAGGCTGCCAAGGTCGGATTGAGCCGCGAGAACAACGCCAAAATGCTCAGCACGGCCACTACTGATTTGAATCGAAATCTCATCATCATATCTAGGCTTTCTCTCTTGTGTTGCTTGTGTTGCTTTGGAAGGAAACACCCATGATATATTTTATGTGAGACGCAATGGTCACAACAAAGAAAGATGGAGCGAAAGATTTGGAGGCCGGCACTTCCATCCGACGACTTGATCGATCAAAATTTTAGTCCCGATTTCGTTTTCATTCCCGTAGCATTCTGCGGGACCACTCGCAGCGCCCTTCCGTCGTCCGAGTGAAGAGCGGGTAAATATGCCCACTCACTTATTAGTCCGACGCTTCAAAGACAAAAAGAAGCCCTTCGCTCCTTCCACGGGTTCTTGCTCCCACCGACCCGGTCGACCACGGCAAAAATGAACGCGAGAGAACCCAAACCGAACACGACGAGGGAGCTCTTCTCCCTCCATCGTTACGATACTGCGTACCGCGTGTGTGTGTGAGGCCAGTACACTCCAAGGCACTCCTCTCTCTGCTTCACTGTAGTAAAAAAGTTGGCTGTCTGCGGATGAGAAGATAGTAAACGACACGAGTGTGGGATTGCATTGCTCTGGTCCTGCCCCCGTGCCCGCTTCTCAAACGTTCCCACAGAATTGCAAAAGCAACTTTGTTGTCCTCTGTTTTCTATCCGGTCTGTTTGTTTGTGTGTGCTATAAACCCTGAAAGCCTTCTCTCGAAAATGGCGGCGACTCCTTCAATGAGCAATAGTTCCAGTGATGCTTCCTCTCCGAGTGAAGCCGAAGGAGCCACAACAACAGCGACAACAGCGACGACTAGAAGATCGCCTCGCTTTGTGCATACACAACCCTTGATGATGTTGGAGTATGGTCAGACTGCCAGTGGTCCCTCGTATTCTTCGTCTAGTTTCTGGGTGTGGAGATCTCCCCAAGAAGACGAACGACGGAGGCAACGACAGCGACGACGACAGTTATTTTATCAACAACAAATGAATAACAACGGGGCAGATGATGTGCATGAGGAAGGTTTTGCGGAGGAAGAAGAAGAAGAGAGTGAGGAATGGCTCTCCTTTCCATCACACTCGCAGCAACAGCAGCATCTGCAACAACAGCAACATCGAAATCCTCTGAGTCAATGGCGATTAATGCGTCGACGTCGACTGGTTCGAGCTTCGTCACTCATGTCGGCGGCTACTAGTTTACGAATCCGACGATTGTTGTTGCGTCCATTGGCCATGTTGCTCTTGGGGTATTGTGTTTCCACTGCCTGGGATCATGCTCATCTCAATAACAGCATTCGCTTATTGACTTCCAGTACTTCCTCTTCGTCTGACAGTAATACGGGAACGGCGTGGACGTGGTCCGCCCATTCTGAAACACGAATTTCGCAGTCACAGCAACATGATCAAATGGTAGCAGCACCCTGGCATCATGAATCATCGTCAGCCGCGGCGTCGATAGCCAGACCGACAGCAGCGGCGACACGAGAAAAGTCGGCTTATCCTGCCATTGCGTGGGCCAAGGCACAACAACAACCTGCTTCGATGCGCGATTCCACCATGAACAACCCGCCCCAAGATGATGATGGTACTCAGCAACAACAACAACAACAACAACAACAACAAAATCCACAATTCTATGGATGGGAACCCACTCTATATCCCGATCCTACTCAAGATCCATTGAGGTGTGGGATTGCTTATTTGACGGGAGAAGAAGCCGAAAAGCCTTTGTTGGCCAAACATGCTCCTCCTGCTCCACCACCTGTTGTGGTGGATGCGACGCAAGAATCCTTTGAATTTGCATCGACATCCTCGACGATTAATAGTGTATTGGGACCACTCAAATTGTGTGATCCCGATTGGGTATTGGGAGGAGTCTATTTGGAACAAATTGCTCAAGCCTTGGCCAACTTTTCCAATCAATTTAGTAGTACCAACGCGGCAATAACAGCAGCAGCAGCATCCAATACTGCACCTCAAGTGTGGCAATTTTGGAATCAACGACAACGACATTTACGGCATGGAGCTGTATTGGACAATAGCAATGACCATGAGGATTTGCAACCAGCAAAAGATGACGACGATGATACTATCGCTTCTGCTAATCAAGACGATGCTGATCCTACGGCGACTGCTTTGACAAATGACGACGATGATGACAGTATGGTACAAGACGATCCAAACAATTCCACAGGAACCGACAATGACGACACCGACAACCAGGAACAAGATGCCATGCCGCGAGAAGACGTGGAAGACGCAACAGATGTAGCTAGTAGTAAAGAAGATGACAGAAAAGACAAACAACCTCAACAAGAAGAAACGTCCCGAGACGGCACGCGAGGAGTGGATCATGTGGGGTTGGTAGTCGAAGAGGCCGCCAGCAGTGATACTTCCGATCCACCACCACCCCCGGCGGAAGAAAATGATTCCTCATCCCTAGCAGATGGAGCAGCCAAGCAAAAGAAAACGAAAAAGGGAGCCGTCTATCGACCTCCCATTGAATTGGCAGTGGCTACCGTTCGAAAAGTAAGCACACAAATGCATTGAACAGACAAAGATACACCATCTTTCCCTCCCGTGCCGTCATGCTGACTCCTTCTTCTTTCCTTTTTGAATATACTAGATGAATGTTCCAGCGGTTTTACGCCAAGGTACCTACTATACCTACGAAGACGAAGATGATATGGTCAATGACGCGGCGCAAATCTTTGCTCGTTATCTCCACGATCATTGGTGGGACAATCTACCTCCTGGCAAGAATACCCAAGAAACCCGCGATTATGCCATTTTGATCTTTTTGAGTATTCAAGATCGAGTTTGCTTTATCTCGACTGGCTCTGCCATTTCCACGGTCCTTCCCTGGTGGCGTTTGGAACATATCGTCTCGAGTATGAAACCCGATTTACGTCATAGGGATTATGGACACGCCTTGTTGACGGCGATTGATGATTTGACCAACATGTTATTGGCAGGACCACCGACATTGGAAGATCGATTGCATGATTTTCTAGCCAGATTTGGTGTGGTCATTGCCTTTGCTATTTTTACCTTCTTTTTTGGTGCTTGGGGCGAATATCGCGATCGACGCAAGCGATGGCAATATGCCGAGTCCAGGTCGAAATTAAATGGCGTCGAAAAACAAAAGGCTCGGCTGTTACAGCGTGATTTCAAAACAACCGCCTGTCCGATTTGTTTGGAATCCTTTGATTATGGAGAAGATTTAATGCTGAATGACGACACGGATGAGGAAAATAGGGATACCAAGAAACATTCCGTACCCGAAGAGGAGCGCAAATTACTCTCTGGTACTACATCGAGTACTTTGAAACGAGTGGATAGCTATGGCATTCCGTTGTGTGGGAGCGATAGACGCAAAATAAAATTGCTGCGATGTGGCCACATCTTTTGTGAAACTTGTTGGAAGGGATGGGTCCATTCGGGACAAGGCAATCCCTGCATTTGTCCTGTGTGTCGACAAGATGTGGGTAAAACTTCCAAGCACAACAAGAGGCGACGGCGTCGATCCCCGGATACTGGTGCCGCCGCAGCAGCCGCACCTACTACTACGACCAGCCCAGATCCGTCGTCCACAACGACAGGATCCTCCTTGGTAGCAGGCGCAGCACGTGCGGAAGCCATGGTCGATTACCCGCATATTGTTCCTACGGGTTTGATGATGCATCCGTCCTATGATTCCATGGCGCGGATCAGTCCTCGGCGACGAGGAGGAGCAGCAGCTGCTGTTACCACGCCGCCATTGATGGATAGCACTACCACTCCAAACGAATCAGCATCGCCGTCTACTTCAAGTCTGTGGGATACTTCAGCGCGTTTGTTTGGTCGATTCGCCTTTAGAGCGCAGGAAAGCAGTGGTGCTAGTAGCACCACGGACGCATCGGTGACTGCGGGAGAAACTCAGTCGTTACTTGGGTCGGGACGAAATGAAGACATTGAGGAGTAAGGCAACAGCGGAACTAGCTAGCGGTAGCAGCCGATGTTTTGCGCTACGACTACTACTCTAGAGAGAGGTGGTGAGAGGGCACAGTCCTGCGGGGGACTCCTCTATTATCTCTACCACTAATTATAGATACTATTTGCATAGCATGATCTTTAGTCGATGTAAACACGTGAAAAACGAATAGAGTGCACGGAAACGATCACTTTAACCTCCGTGCTACGCCACGCTACTCCACTGCCGGCAGTAGAGAGTGGAGACTGGAAGCAATCCCGAATGGACTGTAGCGCAGCTATAGCTATTCCAACGAGTAGTCTCTCTAGAGTAGTTGTAGAATGAGTGATGTATATCTATCATTTTAAATCCACGGGCACTACTCTAGTAGGACCCCAGAATCATCCAATGTGGCGAGGCAACACCTCATTTCCCGGTTTTCCACTCCACATCCTCCAGTACGTGCCTTTTCAATTTAGTTTATCGTCCACCCTTCATTTCTGCAAAAAAGTCATGTTGCAAGGCTGCTTGTGCCGTGACACGACGCGCCGGATCATATTGCAGCATTTGATTTAGCAGGTCGACTCCAGTAGGATCAAGAGTGGGCACTAATGATGCCAATCCACCTCGCGGTGGTGGATAGGGTGGAAATTGTTCTGGCGAATAATCGGGAAGTTCCACAATGCCAGGATAGTCTTGGACAGTGGGTGTTCCTAACAAACGAAAAATACGATCCAATTGATCACTTTCCGAAGTGCCGGCTACTAATGGACTATAGAAATGACAAGGCAAGGCAAGTGAAATCGTGAGAAACAGGGAGAGATGCAGTTCCAAACAGCCACATGTTTTCGTACCGTCCATTTGCCATTTCCGCAAAGATACATCCTACACTCCAAATATCGACGGGCGTCGAATACTTGCGCGATCCCAACAATACATCGGGAGCCCGATACCATAGTGTGACGACTTCATGTGTATAGGATCGGACCGGAATCCCAAAGGCTCTTGCCAGTCCAAAATCTGCGAGCTTGAGTTGTCCTTCTCGATTAATCAACAGATTCGGAGGCTTTAAATCCCTATGCAAGACTCGATGGTGATGACAATAAGCGACGCCCGTCAAGAGTTGATACAAAAAACTCTTCATGATTGGCAAGCCCAAACCGGAATCGCAAACATCCAAATACTTTTTCAAATCTTGATCCAAGAACTCAAATACTAGCGTGAGTTTGCGTTCGGTATGAACGACATCGTACAATCTCACAATGTTTGGATGCTGGAGTTCTTTCAACAGAGAAATTTCACGAATGGCAGTGGAAGGAATGCCTTCGTCTTCGGCTTCTAATCGAATCTTCTTCAGAGCAATGATTTCACCCGTCACGCGGTCTTTCGCCTTGTACACGACACCGTACGTGCCTTCTCCGATCTTTTCCATCTTTTGATATCGTTCCATTTTGGATACTGTATGTATGCGTGATGGGTACGAGGAATGCTAAATGCTGCTGGAGCTGTTGTTGCGTGGAGGGAGACGCTCAATCAAGTGTGTAACAAAGATAACAATGCGACGGAAACGGGACGGGACGGGATAACAAGGCAAGGCAAGAGAGCAAGCAACGGAGAGTCGTCGGTAGAGTAGTAGCGGTAATGAAAGTGTAAGCCATCCAAGAATGCAATCAGGCACACTATCGTCTCCGCCATCCATCCATCATGGTCATTTCGCGCCGAGTGTCCGATTGAAATAGGGGGGTAATGGAGTACCAGTAAGAAAGGGGGAGAATGGATCCACCTTTTGGACGATGGCCAGACGGAAGTCAATCCACAGCCGTTCATTGGTGCAAAGAGATCGAAGGAATCGACCATTATGTGGCCAGCTATTATGGGTCCCCACGCCGTAGTGCCACGTGTAAAAATAAAACCCTCCCGACCACTCAACTAATCATTTGAACCAATCGAATGCATCGTCCTGAGGACATTTGGATCACATTTACAGTCATGAGGGGTGTTACTACTGTAGTGAGGAGCGATCTTGCCTGCCACGTCACAGCGATACACCGTGTTGTAAAGTAAAGTTTGTGTAATTTCTCTTCTAATGCTCCAAATCAAAAGATACTACCTACAATACACTCTAAAACGATTCCTTTGACGATGTGCATATTGAAAATGTACTCTAACACCCATCTTTCCTTTGCTATAGAGCGCCGAAAATAGACTATTTTCTTGATCCAAGTAGTCAAAAAAGAGTCGACTACATTGATCCAAATGTTGATTAGATCGACCAAGAGTTTGATTAGATCGACTGGCCATGATTCTTCCCGCTAGGGTCGAATTAATGCCAACATCTTCGATGAACGACATCTCAGTCAAATCTTGACCTTGAGGCAAACAAAATAAATCGAAGTTCGAAGAGAGTGTGATAAAGCTATTTGCAAATTTGTTCGTCTAGAGATCAAGTCTAAGGTAACTTTATTTGCGATGACATCAACGACATCAAAATGAGACAGAAAGTGGCAGGCGGCGTCGGTGGCGGCTAAACTTGCAATCAAATCTTGACTTTCAGATGCAACAAATGAATCAAAGTCAAACTTTGGTGTGATATAAAGCTGTCGTCAATCCGAAAATCCGGATTAGTGAGGTCGGAGGGAGGATGCGGAGGATGCGATGATGCCATCATACTAATATCGGTATCTCACGAACCACAGGGACTTGGCTTGCGCGCTCGCAGTATAGGCTCTACTAGGGTCTTGTGGACAATATATTGCGACGGCGCCAGATATGATGATGTCTAAGATCACTTTTGTTTGAAGGATATGAACAACAACAAACTGCGCCATGGTCATCGGATTTCATCGCGATGCGCTCGCGTAAAATCCCTTGCAGCTGTGCGTGCGCGCACGGTGGCGGCCCGGCGCGCCATTATTTAGGCGTGGCGACCCATAGCTATGCGAGCGGGAGAGAGAGCCCTTTTGACCACGTCGTTTATCGCTCTCCTACTAGCTATGTTTGGAGAATGATCCACCTACTAGAGGACATGCAGTTGATACGAAGACGAGCGGTTTGGTACTAGTTAGTCGCTACCTACTACAACTTGCAGTAGCTAGCTACTCTTGACGACGTCGACAACGACGTAAAATGCTTGTCCTTGGCAGAAACTTGTGTGGAGTAGTACCGCCAACTATCTCATCGTTTCTACGTTTGTAGCAAATACCAACCCGCCACACTCCTGCAACACTTTGAACTACATCACAAGCTATCTATCTAGTTACTAGTTTCTCCGCCGCCGCCACCACTCTGCAACAATTCTTGTTGAATACGTTTCAATTCTTGATATTCGGCATCACTTCGTATCCAGGGCGTCGGTACCACTTTACCAAAAGCTGTTTGAAGACTCTGCTTTTGCAAAGGTGTACCCTCACGTCGAATATGCTGCAAGGGAGCCTTCCATTGCATGGCCAATTCCAACAAGATGCGGGCACGAGACGCCATGACTATTTGAGGTTTCGTTTTGAGAGTAGCATCCAAAAATTGCATTGATTTCAATTGTAAGCGGCCACAAGGCGTGCCATCCAACGTTCCATACTCTCCTTGTAGCTTGATTTGTTGCGTACCACTGTTATTCTTGTTGGCTTGTTTCTGTAGGCGATCCAAATCCAATTCCCACGTGGCACCCCCACAAGGTGTTTCTTGACACAGTTTGGTGGCACGTTCCATGTCTGGTTGGACACTTTGGAGGTACAAGTCGACCAAACGTTGCAATTCTTGTTCTAGTTTTTGGGCATGTGGTAATAATTCTTGACGAGCCGCTTGAGCCAGTGGTGCCTGAAATTCCAGAGTCGTAGTATTGCGACTATGCAAGGCAATTTCGGCTACCGATACTTTTGTGTGGGTAGTACGAAAGGAATCCTTGGATTGAATGGAATGTGCATGGTCCACACGTTCTGCCAAGGTTTGGAGTTGTAATGCAAAATCATCCAAGGACGTAATGGCTTGTTGAATCGTCGTCAAGGGATTCGTTTCCTCGGGTGAATTGGAGGTGCTGCTAAAGAGCACTCGACGTTTGGAGTGGGAACGATGGCGGCTGGTAGAAGCAGTATTCGATAGCACCGAAAATGGACGTCTTGAACAAACTGCTGATGCCGATTGGCATGGTTCTTGGAAAGTACACTGCCAATGACTGCTGCCATGGGCCGACGACGACAGTAGGGTACTCGCTGTCGTCGTTCGCTGCTGGCAATTGCGGGGCGTGGATAGAAAACGTCGGACAACCGATAGACCTCTCATTATCATGTCATGTGTGACGATGGATGGATGGATTCATACAAGGTGGAGTGTGGATGCGATCGGAGCAAGGATGCAATCATCATGGAAAGGTTGTTGGTGTTTCATGCCTTTCTGCCGACAATTGCTAAAGTCCATAGAGTCAAAATGGAAGAGTCACACTATTCGCCAAACAAAATGTGTCGTTATGTAAAGTTGTCTCACACGACATTACTGTTCGCCATGCATCTTTCCATCTATCCGTCAATGCTGTCGCCGGCCCATCCGACGTGTCACATGTTCAAACCTCTCGGGATAGGAGAGAGAGAAGAACCTCCATCACCAACGCAGAGATGTGATGTCCTACTACAGAAAAGAGAGGGGTGCCATTTTGACTCCTTCCAACCAAAAAGACTACAGTTACCTGGATTGACAATTGTATGATACAAATGATAATGGGCTACTATTACTTCTTGTCGATTGTTGTGATTGTGATTGCGTGTCATTCTGCCGCAGTCTCAGGCTTTGTCGTCATTCGTTCCACTGCTCCACTGGCTAAACTCTCATCATGGAAGCTAGGTTCCATGCCTGTAGGACGTGGCAGCAGCAACAACATTACTGCAGATTCTGCTGATGATGCTGCTTCTGTGGACGATGAGGAACAAGATGAAGACTTTTCGCAGTGGATGCAAGGACTTTCCACCCAGTGGCCCCTCTTATCCACAGCACCACTGACAAATACAGCGACAGAAGAAACATCGGTGGCATCTGGGCGGTATCGGGGTAATTCCATTTTTACCGTGGCCGATTTGCTATTTCCAAAGGTTGCCAATGGTATTATGAACAATGCTAGTGCTACCGCCATGGCAACGTCCACGACTGTTCAAGAGTTAATTGCTCAAGAAGAACAAGACTATGGCACGGCAGCGGCGGCGGCTGCTTCGTGGCTACAAATGTTGCAAAAATCATCTCCCTGGGGCAGTGGGGGCGGCGGCAGTAGTGGTACAAATACGTCATTGTCGTCCTCGCGACTTTCCGTGACGCAATCATCCGCCTTTACTACGACGACTACCAATCCAGTGGCACTGGAAGCCCTACTACAAGATGCTACAGCACGAATGGAGTATTTAGTCCAAGAAGCATCGGCATTGGCAACCGAAAGTGCCAAGTTATTGCCATCTCTTTTGGAACGTTTAGTAGTACTTGACAAGCAACAGCAGCAGCAGCAGTTACAGCCCAAACAGCAACAACAACAAGTGGAGCAACAAGCGACGGCGAACGACGCTACAGATTTTATCAGCGTTGCAAATGCTTTGTTCACCGCGGGATATGTCGGCACCACAAGCATAGCAAGCAAGGAACCCATTGTCACGGACAAGCAAACTACCAATGTTCGTCCATTGTTTGCCGATTTTGCTTCTGCCCAACGCGTTTTCAACTACAATGCTCCCATTGTCCAAGGGGCCGAAATGGCACGTTTGGCTGGTTCCATTTATGAAGATGCTGTACTTCGTCAAACGTCTTGTCAAGCGCTGGGGCATGCCTTGGTAGCAAGTGATACAACTGCCAATGTGGCTTGGATGGTGACCGACTCGGTGAATGAAGACAACATTTGGCAACGCACCATTACCATTCGAGGATTTGATGCGAGTGATGATACGGTCGATCGAGAAGCCTTATTGCAAGTCATTTGCAATCCATCACCCACAATTAACGCCTTGGTGGGTACCAAAAGCAATAATAACAAAGACACCCCCATCACATCCTCCTCGTCGACGACCAAGACAGGTACTCCCATCATGGCACACTATGGATTATATCAAACGGCGTGGGCGATTTATCAAGACGTCTCAAAGTATATGGATTGGATGGCACCTCAACAACGATTGGTGTTGAATGGACATTCCATTGGTGGATCCTTGTCGGTATTATTGTTAATGATTTTGAATTCCGAACGAGGAACGGATTGGGTGACACAACGCGTGGGACGAGTCTATACTCATGGCAGTCCACCCATTGCATCCGTCGTTCGCGGCAATAGCCCAACCAATGAACCGTATCATTGTCCAATTCTTGCTGCCATGGATCTACCATCAGATATGGTCTATGGCTATGTTCAACCATATGATCCAATCGTACGGTTCTTGACAGAATACGATCCCTTGTATCCCTTGGTGGATGATTTGGGTGCCGATGAGATTACCTTGTATGCCAGTGGACCCCGTCGATCGTTGCGGCCCATTACACGAGCCATTTTATCTTCCTGGGATGGATGGCCAGAATTTCGTCAAAATTGGAAATCGTGCTCTTCCAAAGAACAAAGTTTTGTGAGCGTCGGAATTCAATATGTACTCTTGCCGGATTATCAACGATACTTGACGGATCGATTTGTCGCGGCTCAAGTCGGTGTTCCACCGACGCAAGAAGTAGTGCGTATATCTTCCAGCGAACTATTGCCGGCATTGGCGCAAGTCTTTCCATTGGATACCTTTCAAATTAGTCTCATCCCACAAGCCGTACGAAGGTATGTATTGGTTGTGCTATCACGGCCGTTGTTGTGTGGGCTTCTTCTCATGACATTTTTTCTTGCGTTCTTGTCGTTTGATTCCTATATAGCTTTCTACACCACTTTTACCCAGCCTATGATTCCAGTCTGGTGCAGTACACTCAAAAGGCCACCACGACGACCAGTGGCGGCAATGATCGGGTCAAGAAGGACAACAAGAATCAACAGCAGATACAACAACGAAATCGATCCAACGCCCTCGATCACGAATTATTCCCGTAGTTACTTATTGTCTATCTTCTTTGAATGCTAAAACTATGGTGAATCAATGACTACCACTAAGAACCAACCCATGCTATGAGTATGATTACAATACCCCTCCTTCTCCAAATTCTTGAACGAGTTGTTCCAGTCGTTCTTGTACTTTGGGTTTGTCTTCTTCAATGAGTCTATCAATGTACACGACACTATCCAAATGATCGTATTCGTGTTGAAAAATACGTGCTTCCCACCCGGTAAACTTTTTCTTGATCGTCTTGCCCTTCAAATTCATGGCTTGAACCTTGATCCATTTGCTACGCGGAACTTGACCATTCATGTCGGGAAAACTCAAACATCCTTCAATTTCCACATCTTGAGCATCACTAAATTCGACAATTTTGGGATTGACCAAAACAGTTTCTTGCAACCATTTTGTGGAATCTCCCGTGGGATTGTAGACCATGAGACGCTTATTGACTCCTACTTGAGGAGCTGCTAACCCCACACCTTCGGCAGCGTACATCACCTTCAGCATTTCTTTTGCGAGTTGAGAAATTTCGGGTGACTGAGCTTCTTCTACCGTCAATTCAGCATTGGGGAGTCGAAGGGCTGGATGCGGATACTTGACAATTCGCAAAGAAGTTCCTTCGACGACGCCAGGATCGACTTCTTTGCTGGGATTTCCGCCGAATAATTGTGACAGATACGGGGGCAACGTGGCACCAGAAAAAGACTTTTTCGTCGAGAATACTTGTCGTCGTAGATTCGACGATGGTGCAGAAGAAGTAAAGGCCAAACAGCGACGATGTGATGCAGTGGTGGCAAGTTTCGATGCGGCTAATACGGCTGGCGCTGTGGTCGTCGTGAGTAGTAGAAAACTCATGGTCATGCTGCGCATCATTGTCATCATCATCTTCTTCTTCATGGAAGAATGGATAGAGTCAATAGCGGCTGTAATAACACAAAACGGAAACCAGCGAAAAGCGGAGGAGCGCCACCGGCTGCTGCGGTCGTGATTTCGTCATGGTCGGTGTATGTGGTGGGTGTGCCCGATACCGTTCGCCGATACATTCCACGTGGATACTGGTTTGACGTCGGACAGAACATAACCCACCCTGTTTGTCTGCGTCTGTGTTATGGCTTCTGAAGATCTTTTTGGCGATTAGAATTCCGTGATGGTTCCCCCCTCTCTTCGTTGCGTTGCTTCCGAAGCCACACGATGGATACGCCCATCAACGACGAGTGATCCCTTCCTTTCGTCAACACAAATCGATCCTTCGTCGTCGTGTCATAACAACAGTCACTATTCGCTTCCCGTCGACTCTATTCTTGTCATGACCTTTTCATCACCATGGATAATAGAGTCCATGACGACAGTGACAACAAAACGAAGGATGCGGATACGATGACGATGGAACGTCGCAGCGGGATTCTCGAGGAGGAAGAATCAAGCGAATCGCTTCCCACGAGCGGAGAGGAAGATGAAACGGTTATGCCTCCATCTTTACAGACTTTTCTGTCACATGTTGGCGTCTTATCGTCTACTACCACCACCGCGTCCTCGCATGGAGGGGATGCCCCCAAAACGGCAGTGCCATCCCACTCGTGGAGGGACATTATTTTTGAATCTACCTTTGACTTGACCGAAGATCGATTGAAATATGTGTTTGACATGCTGGTTTCCGATGCGACGGGACGAATTAGCTACGAAAGTCTACGGCGTGGTTTGGACATGCAGTCGTCGGCGGCTCATGGTGGGCCATCACCAAACACTACTTCCGGAGCGAATGCTACATCTGCTGTTTCAGCAGCAGCAACCCATACATCGCCGCTTCATCATCACCATCCTCATCTGCATTTGACTCAAGCCAGTTTTGATAGACTTGTCGAACTCTTAGATGTGGACAAATCCCAAGATATCACCTTTGAAGAATTTTCGCATGCCTTGCGCTTTTTGATGCTGAGGGCATTGTTTCCGCCACCGGAATCACAAGCGCCAGAACAAGCGTCCAATCGCGCAGAGGCCACCATGGAAGTCTTGGATTATGATGCTCAACATTTAGAACGAAACATTGTAGTACCTGATGACAAGATTAACGTTTCCAAGAAACCAACAACCAAGAACAGTTCAGACGATACGGCCACTGCAACACGCGCCTTTTATCGATCTGCGTCATCCTACACGTCAACAGTGGGACAAGTATCGACCACTGACTTTTATTTTCAAAATCGACCCGACTGGGTTCAAACGAGATGGATCAATGTGTCGGGAGCGAAATCTTCGGTCACACTCAAACGACTAGCGGTTCGGTACATGTTGCATCCCTTGGCACTCGAAGATGCATTGTCGCCAGAGAGGCATCGTCCCAAGGCGGAAGTTTACTCGAATCGTAAGTACTACATCGTCGCCAGAGGATGCTCTAATATGGAAATGCTATGCTGACCGCACTTGACGTTGGATAACGATGGGGGATCTCGACGACTATTGAATCACTGCTGCCATTGAATGCACTCTTTGAAACATTTCGGCAGACTACTTTATCATGATTCCCATATTTGTGGTAGAACCACCAACGCATCCAGATGATTTGTTGGAAGCCGAGCTGATGATCCGCCCCAAGTCAATTCTTGGCTACTTGTTTAGCAAATTGAGAGCTTGTTTAGGTTGGAAGCGAACACAGAATCGAAGAATCAGCGCTCTAGGACTGCCGAATGACAATGAAGACGACGACGAAGAAGAAGACGATGTCAAGACTACACCTCCCCCACGAATAGGCCGAATTCGAGTCCAAATGACGAGCATCTTTGTGAACGTCCCTCGCAACGATACCATTATTACCTACAATGACGAGCTGTACCATCCTCCAGGTTATCGGGCCTCGGTGGAAAAAACTTCTATGAATTCGTATGGCAACGATCCCAATAGCTCAAAGTCACTGCCAGCAGAGGAGACTGCCGCAGTAGCGCGACCACACCAGGGCACTAGCCCATCGCCCGAGAACCAGCACTGCTGGACACGCATTTATGAGCAACTTGGGAAACCCCATTCCAAACTCCGCCAATATGATGCTCAGTACTTGACGTACGCCTTGTTAGATCAAGCGGTCGACTTGTTAGAACCGATCCTGCATGCCATGCGACACGAAATCTTACGACAAGACAAAATATTGCAAGCGACAAACTACCAATCCACAAAGGCGTTGCATCGAATCCATCATTTACGAATCGAATTGGAAAAGGTGGCCCGCAAACTCAAACCTTTTTTGCGACTGCTAGTCCATGTCATTGAAGACGACGCGATCAGTCCCGGTCCTACCGTCTACGTGAGGGATGTCTTGGACAATTTGGAATGCCACGAGGAAGAAGTTCGAAAAATGATCGGGGATTGTGAAGCCATAGATGCTCAAGCAGACAAGTTTCAGTCGCGTCAAATGGACCGAACCTTGTACACATTGACGGTTCTGTCGGCGGTATTTTTGCCTGTTCAGTTTCTGGCTGGCGTTTATGGCATGAACTTTGTGTACATGCCGGAGTAAGTGATGCTTTTGGAGGGGTTGGTAGAAAACAGCGCCGGCAAGAGTTTTGCTTATACAATGTACAATCTATCATTTCGCAGGCTTGATGAAGAATGGGGCTACAAGATGTTTTGGGGCGTGTCTAGTTCAGTGGTGTTTGTTCTAGTTGTTGTTCTGAACTTTGGACGCATCTAGTTACTTTGGGATACAGCGCCACCGAGGAGGCAAATCTCACCCATCAGCAGTGCTGAGAAGTCCAAGGGTCCTCCAAAGCCCCAGGTGAAAGATGATCATGATGTGTCTAGTATTGTCCATGATTGGCAACGAACTATAAAATGACACTCAAAGAGTATCTACCGTTGCACCAAGGAGGGATACCTACAGTAAAGACCTTTGAAGTTAAAATCTAGCATCGGGCATTTGGATTTTGCGGCGATGACGTTGTCGAATGTCAGCATCAGAATACCGGTAGAACAACGAAGCCTTGATGGGCAATTATTGATGATTCTACCTGGTACTACGGTAGAGGTATCGTAGTTTCAGCTCTACGTTCGCACGAGTTTCGTGTCAAGAAGCATTCAATCAAGTAGCGTGGGGCGGGAGATGGCGACTTGCGGAGTGGGGGTGGGTGATGATAGGGGAATGCTGACAAAAGGGGGAGAGTAGAGAGCAGGAGTAGGGGGAAAGGCGAGATGGATGGCGGGAGAGAGGAAGGAGACTGGAGGTAAGCGGACGAAGCAAAGAAGGGGAATGGGAGGAAGAGAAGGAGAAGAAATGGAAGTAGGAGGACAGCGAGGAAAGAAACCCACCGGTCGACTGGGTGGGAGAGAGAAGAGGGGTGGTGATGGAGGAATATGAGGGGAGAGAACGCGGCGAGTTGCGTGCGTGAACGCGCGCCACGCAAGGAAAATGGTAAATTCCTGGCGCCTTCCCGGATGCGTGGGGAATAGCAACTACAACAAGAAAAAGCAAGAACAGATTGTTGTCAAACAACCAACTCCACGACGGCGCATTAATACTATGTGTATCTTTAATGCTTGATTTTCTTTGATGTTACGGCGATTGCCTCGCATTTTGTCAATGCTGTCACAAGGTGGTATCCTCATTTTTTACCAATTGCCTGATGGACACAAAAACATACTCCTGTTACAATGATGACATTTCGATGACTATTCTTTTTTGCTTCCTTGTCTGGGCTGATGACAGCATTGATACGTTCAGCCCCATATTTTCTCGCGCACTTTACTTGGCGGCAGGGAATGACCCTCCAATCAACCATAAGACGCTCATCGGGGACAAAAAGTGCTTATGGAAAAATGTGGTTGAAAGGCGCAGATCGCATTGCCACGATGGGCATTTTAGAATGAGCCAAGACAGCGATACTGGCAGAGTGCCAGCAAAAGACCGATTATACGAACTTTTGGATTCATTAGAGGACTTGATAGAAGACGATGGATCGGTTTCCATGGACAACCGAGGAAGCATGGTTGAACTGGCCACTGTGGTCAAGAATTTTCAGCAACAGTATTCCAACCTTGTACATGGAAATGTCGTCAAGCGTCTTGACTGTTTTGGACTACCGGTAGGTGAATTTTCGGTGATGGCGAATGGGGGCTTCTGCCTAAATGCTGCTTCGTTTTGTTTCGGAGATACCAGTAGAAGCCAGAAATGAGTAGAAGCCAGAAACGCTAATTGAGCTACCGCATGCGTGAGCATTCCAAAAGAGCCTCCCAGTTCATCATTTGCAATTGAAGCTATCTGGCTTTGCTACTTTGACCGTTGGCCTTCCTTGAGCCTCGGAAGGCTCAACGAAGGCCAACATGGCTCGTGTTTGAATCGTGTCATGACCACCCAGGCATTTGTCTACTAGTATCAAGATAATAACGGGATGCGTAGTGTTTGATATCAGTCTTGCAAATCATACTACTTTTAACAAGGAAAGGCTAAACATCTCTCTAGAACAACTACTCGTAGTCGATATGAGCGGACCTTGCCTCACTGGAAAATTTGGTGCTATAAATTTTATTGCTGGTAGGAGCTGTCTCCTTCGAACGTTTACTACTAGTGCAATATATTAGTACCTCTCAGCTCAATTCTTAAAAAAAGAAGTCGACATACTGCTGTGGACCATATCATGACCGCCTCTTTAACTTTTCCCGCAAATTGGAACACTGGAGCAAATCGCCATGTTCCCGCTTTATTCCTCGCACCTTCTTACCCAACCCTTCCCAGTCTTCGTACAGCCCACAACTTTTCATTCCAACTCGCAAACAACATGACATGATCATTGCATTTTGACACGTGCCACCACTACTCCTACTACCCCTCCCATGGAACAAGGAAAGGACGATGATGATGCTGTTGCCGCTTGAAGGAAAGATTTCGATGCTGCTTCGGAGACAAGTCCTCACTACTACAACTCTACAACCAACCGTCTTAGAGGCATAACCTTCTTCTGCTATTTTATTCTTTTTGTCATTCAAGTCCTTTGCCTGATTGCCGCATTTATCCAATTCAGACAAAACAGCCGACAACGCAACTGCCTTTGACTCCAAGACGAAGTGGTGCTCATTCTTGGCTTGTAAATCTCGGATAAGTTCTTCCTCTTTTGAGTTTTGCATTGCTTTGGAACAGCTCCTGACGTAACTTTGAGACTGATGGAACAATTCCATTCTATTCTGAGCAAGTTCCTCTCAAGGGACGACCATTGCATGTTTGCCATTGCCTTCCACATTGTCAGAATTTTTTCGACTTGAGCATTTGATTGTTGGCATCAAATTTTTGAATTATATCTCTGCATTCTGCCTTTCTGCCTTCTCTGCCTCGCTTAGTGAAAGTTCTTCTTTCCGGCCTTAAATCTGGTTTTGAAAGGTTGAGCTAAGTGCAGTGGCATTGCGAAGTTCACAATTTCAGATTCCAAGCGTTCAAACCTAGCTCCAGGAGCCACTGCTGATCACTCCATGCCAAACAATCCATGGAAACCCCTGTCGTCTGAAAGTTTCCGTTGTCCAAAGAGACACAAGATTCTTAGTAGCCAAGGTGTAAATTTAATATCTGAGCTCGTCTTTCTCGGTTTGAAGGGCGGTGGTTTTCCTGTAAAAGAAGATGTACTGCCGGTGCTGCACCAAGAAACTAGCTCCTTGGCAGGACTTGCTGATAACGATGACGGGGCATCACCAATCACAATACTGAAATAATTACCTTCTTCTTTCCGATGGTACTACTAGCAAGTAATCTATCCCAGAGACGGGCATCAGCACCGTGTTTTCCCCTACTACTATTTAACTATCTTATTACTACTCGCCTAATACTGTCATTGTAATATTGGTGGACGCCGAGGCAATTCTAACGAATAAACCCTCATGGTCAATGGACGAGTCATTGGAAGGGCATTTGTCCACCGTTGCCGAGCCGTAAGGATCAAAGCCAGTCATAACAGCGAGGTAGCTTTCACTAGACATGATGAGGCTTTGTGGCCGACTGTTTCCCTCATCATTGCTATCAAGGCTTGCAGAGATGGGAATCGTCCCACTTGTGCAAGACTTGTTTTTCCAAATGGTCCCAAGGTGGTGACGAGGAAATCGTTGTCTAACCTCTCACCGCCCTTGGACACATCGGAAAGGCCGCGCCGGAGGCTACAGTCATGTCAATTCGGTGCCGTACCGTCTGGGTGCTTCTGCTGGAGAATGGCCTCAAGCCGAGAATATCTGCCAAAGGACTGAGCAAACAAATGTTTGGCCCCCCATCCATGATACAGACCATACACTTCGGCATTGGCGGCAGCGACTCCATCTTGAGTTGTTGCAAATTGCTTGGGTGACTTTTAAAAATTTGTTGAATAAGGATGTTTGATATTGCAGCTGGCGGTTTGTCGGGAAAGACCGGAAGCCGCTGGTTTCTCTACCAAATGAGGAAGTTTCGGGTGTACATTAGCGTTGCGTTTGAATTCAAGTAAGTGGCGAAGAGTGGGACAAGATGTAGATTTGCCCCCCAGTTTCTTTTCAATGTACCGTAATTTACGTAAAGAAATAAGCACCGTTTAGATATAAGCACTGCACGATTCCTATGTACATTCTGCAGGCTGGCCGGTGTGAACTTACCTTAAGATTCCGGATTCCATTTCACCAAGATTCCATGTTCCACATCCATGACTGCACTGTGCAGGACCCAACCGATGCGTGGGAGCACAAAATTTTGTGACACAAAAGTTGACAATGGCAGAAGATTTCTCTGGTGCTTTGGTGATGATTTGTGGCATTGCAAGCCCATCTCTTGGCTGCAACTGCGAACACCATCCTATCTGTGGTTCTCAGGTGCATCTGGATATGCTTCTTAGGATCAAATCCATCGTAGTTAAGGCAGGTAAGTCGAAAAATGGTAGAGGGTCTCCTATTTTCATCATTAAAATCTCACCATCTTCTATCTATCAGATAACAACGAATATAGGTCCATTTTAGCGGCTATATGGGTTACTGAGGGAGAGAATCGATGCATTGTCGGTCACCTACCAGAAGTTTACAAAGAATACAAGAAGAATCTCGAGGGAAGGCTTGCTCAAGTTATCACAAATTACAGCAGCTCCAAGGATGCCAACAAGATTGCATTTTCGAATGCAAGGGACGGGGTTTGCCATGCAATCCTGGTAGACAAAGTTGTTCCTGGTGATGAAGTATTGGATTCCATTGTTACTTTAGTTGATAGTGATGTAGATGAATGAATTCTAAGTAGATTTTGAAATCACAAACTGTAACAACTTTCTTCCTATCATCACTACAATCGCGATTTAATCTTCATCTACAAAGTAACTGAAGTGGCTCTTGCGCCAGGCATTCCTAACAGTGTCAGCTTGGATTGAATCCCAGCTATCAGCTACCCAGCTTGATCCCAGCTGGCGAGAGGCACTCACAAAGGTAGCTCTGTCTGCTCCTTGTTGCAACATCCAACTCCACCATTTCGACCTTACACGGTCCTTGAAAGGCTTCCCAATGCCAACATCAACAGGCTGCACCATAGCAGTGCATCCTGCGGGGATTTTGTATGGGGTGATCCCCAAATCCTCCATTCTGTCACGAACTGTCTCTGTCCAATGAGCAGAAAATTGATCCAAAAGTAAGATGCAGGGCACCCCAACCGCCCTTTCTTGAAGGTATGGCACTAGAACACGGTCAATATAATCAACCATGTTAGTCTCATCTTGCCAGGCCTTCTTCTGGCAGCAAAGGACAACTCTATTCCCGTTTGGGTTCACTGGAAGCTCCCTCTGGGCAATCCTCCCATTTCTCTCCCCCTTGAAGATGAGATAGGGTTTGAGCTTGTCACCGTTGGCAGCAATGGTGACAGAGACTGTAAAACGAGTCCCTGACTCACTTGTTTTCCTACCATTGACTGTGCTCTCTCCCTGGATGTTCAGGGTCGTCAATGGCGCCATGGAGAGGTACATAGGGGTCTGGTCCATGTTGAGAACAAATGGTTGCTGGACGTTCGGAGCACTGACAATTGGCCTCATGACGTCCAACCACTGCTGGGCTTGGATCACTAACTCAGCTGGGTCTGTTTGAGACATGTGAGTGATCCTCCTGATCCTAAAGCTGTTCTTCAAGCAAAGGCGCCGGATTGTGTGGTACTGCTGTGAAGAAGGCAAATTGTTGAAGGCAACATTCAATTCGCAAGCCTTCACCACAAGATGCTTGTACGACAATGGCACTCCAGCATCTCGCATTTCAAGGGCCCAAGTCATGATTTCTTCTTCTAGATCTTGCAGACGTCCAGGCCTACCCTTGTTCAAGCTCTTTGAAGATCGCCTGCTCCTTGCAAGCTGCTGGATCATGGCCTGCCATTTTCGAATTTGGACACCCTGAACGTTGTGCAATCGCCCTATGCTCCTCAGAGACTCACCATTGGCAAGCCTTTGATTGGCATCTTGAATAATTGCGAGCTTTTGGCTAGTGGTGAATGATTGGCGACCCATTTTCAAGGAGCATTGAGTTGTGAAAATGAGTTTGCACTTTTGATGGGCTCCCACATTTCCGGATGTGAGTTTTGAATCACGGACCGTTATCAAGTCATGATGGAATCCCTATGTGATCTTACGGATCAAGTTATTTTACTCCTACAGGTCTACATACGAGCATAAATTTGAATAAAGCTGTAAGCACCGCGCGCCATGCGCTGTACATTTGGTGCTTATATCTTTACGTAAATTACGGTAGTCGGCTTTGCAAAGCATTCCTTTCTTGTAATAGCTTTGAGAGCAGCCCTTCTCGGGCCCGGTATGATCGTATGGTGTTGCGTATTGCAGAGGATAACTTGACAGTCTCGGCAAAGATACGGGTAATAATCAACATCATCCTTCCCCCAAGATAAAGACGGTTTCAGACTTTGTGATGATAATGCTGATTGCTTTTAAAGTTCTCCTCAACTGCCATCAAGACCCACTCCTCAATCTTCAAGTAAGGAACAAGACCAGTTCAAAGCTTACTATCTTGATAATAGCTGGCAAGGAAAATTGGAATCTCTAGAGAGAGGAGAGTAGTAGTAACACTTCCGAAGTCATCTGCTATCGGACAAAAGACTGACGTCACCGAACAGTGTTAGCGAAAATCGCCTACTCGTTTTTTTAAAACTCAAATCCAGTGCTACCGGGATTTTATCTACGGTAGAAAGAAGTACACATACATTTCTGTCACGCCATCTTCAACTTCAACTTCTCCTCGATTCTCGTTTAGTTTATGCCTTTTTGAACAAACGGAGAAATTTCTCGGAATCGGAAGAATTCGGGTTCTGTGTTTTGTTGGTTCATATGCCCTTTCTTCTGATCGAATAAAACTATTTTTCCAGCGCCTTTTCAGACAAAACTCATCCAACACTAGAGGTGCATATTGCGCCTGCCCGTTCTCGTAGACCGCACGTAAAAGTTTAACAGTACACTTTTGCGAAAAAAGTCCGTCCCGACGCAATTTCTATGGTTGAACTATCGCGGCAAAAACAACGGGCGATCCCAAGTATGTACCTACCCCTGCATCGACTCGCCCGGTTGCATCACAATCAGCCAATCACATCTCACGAATCCACGTAGACCGCACGTAAAAGTTTAACAGTACACTTTTGCAAAAAAAGTCCGTCCCGACGCAATTTGTATGGGTTAAACTATGGTCAAGAAAAAAAGGTCTTCTCGAAGAAACTCCAACACCAACGAAACAACGGCAATGCAATATGCACCATGGCCCGATTCCTTTCTTCAATCCAACTGGCCATGACTTACCCAGCGACAATATCACCCACCAACGTATCTTGCCAAAGAAATGATAAACATGCCATCCATGATCATCCGGAAGATGATCTCCATTATGCATGAGACATGAAACGAAGATATTTCACACAGAATGAGTTTCCCGTCACCATCAGATTTGTTTTTGTGATCGATGTTTGATTTTGATGCTTCCATGTGAACGGTAAAATCATCTGTGGGTTCTCATTCCCCAGCATCCAAACTTCCCAATTTAAAGATGTACATACACATAATTATCCTACCGTACTCGTGCAACCACGTCTACTTACTAACACCAATAACATACCTCCTATCATTCCATACATTTTAGCGCGCATTAACTGCAACAACCAAGAATCTTTCTCCTGTCAACAATTATGAACCCAGGATAGGGATAACTACTACCTTGTTCTCTCACGTGCCATTGTCTCACCAAACCGTCAACTGACAAAAATTCTCAAACAGTTAATTTTGCTCCATTCAGCCTCTCATCTTGTCTACCACCATGGTAGTATTGAAACCCCACTTCCACTCAAACATCATAGCTTCAAATCCACTGATGCTGCATTGCATGTCCAATCGTCATTACAACAAAGATAGACATCGTCTTTCACAAACTTCCCTCCCTGAGCGTTATTTGCGACAGTTCGTTTGTGGTCTACAAATTCATGGGCTGCCATTCAATTGCGCTATGTAATTTAACGTCTGTCCGGAAGCCTTCCCGCGCCTGCACCTACTACCCCCTTTTGTTATCTATTTCGTTTTCTCCTTGCGGAGTGCCTTGGCTCACACCGGGGCCCCTTCCCCAGTGTTCGGTAGGTCTTGCGGGTCACCCTCACGGGAGCACCACGGACCACTATCGAGACGAAGGCGGTGAGTCAATCAAAGCATTCTTCAGAACATCCTTTCTCAGGCCAGTTCTGACGTAATAGCGTTGAACTCGAGAGTAGGTATCCGCTACTACTGTATGTACCGGTGGCAGTAGTCTTCATCACCTCGAGATGAGGTTGGGCATCCGCTACTCCAAGGCAGGTCGGATAACTTGTCGTCATCGTCTCCGCCGATTTCTTCGTTCTCTTAGAATTTCGGGTTTCGGTGCAATATTGGGTATCATGCATGAATGGAACGTAAACTACGATGTGTTAAATACCGGTAGGAGAGGTTGTTGCACAATGCTTACCACATTTATGCCCATCCCCGCCTTCAAGCAGATGGCATGCCAGGAACTGCTATGAATTCTAAACGCTTCCCAGATGAACAGGCTTAGTACCTATGGGTGACGTGTGTCTTGCACCTTATGGCCGAAAGACACGAAAAGTTCATCTTGACACAATGGGGCATGTGGCGCCAGACAAAAATTCAACTTGGACGAAACGCAAAGAATATGACGTAGTTCTACCGGTATTATCTAACGACGCAAGGATAAAAATATCAACAGAACCCCCAGGAAGGGACCGACAGAATACCGGTAGAAGAACAGCTTCGTGACAATTCCATAGAACGAATTTTGAGTTTGTTCTGGTGACAGAAAATGCATTAAATGAAAGACACCTGTGACGTTGGAATTCAGGAAGGCAATCTCATTCTGCAATTTCAAGACGTATAAATCAGGTACAACTTTGTACATGCTTCTTTTGCGTCATCATGACGCCATGATGAGTTTTTCTGACGTCGGCACTCTCCCCAAGCGGAATTTGGGGTAGCCATCTGGGCCCGTGACATTTTCGATGGCTCTCGACCAACCAGGTTGGCCGACATCGACGTGGCATCCGATTTCGGGTATTCGTTACGACCTCATTTGCGGCACGCTACGACTGGGAGTCTTTTTCGCGTGCAGCTGCAACAGCAACAGCAATAATCCCCGAGACTCCCCGCTTTTTTCGCTTTGTTCGATTGCTGACGTTTTCGTTTGGAGCAAATAGGCTTCTTACCACTCTCGTGTTAGAATCGGTAGTACCGAGCAGCCCAAAGCTTCATCTTCACTTTGATTCTGTCACGAAAGCCAAAAGAATGGATCCTCGCCTTGTTGTCATAACTCCCGCAGGTTATCCTCAGTATAAAATATCCGCGATGTCAACCGAGGCCATGTTCGAACAACCTAACTTTGCCATGGCGGACGAGCTGAGTGGCAACTTCGATCTTGCCATGGGTCCTGATTTCCCCATGGTTGAAGGGGAAGGCGATGATGAACCCAAGGCTCCTTATTACTATTATCGGGACCATTCTCACATCCCTGACCCTGATCCCACCAAGCCCGTAACGATCCCTGGACGTATTCCAACTTTCCCCGCCAAGCTGTTTGCTATTCTGTCCAGACCAGAGCTTTCTGACATTATCAGCTGGATGCCTCATGGACGATCCTGGAAGGTTCACAAGCCTCGTGAGTTCGAAGTTAAGGTGATCCCAATGTACTTTGACCACGCCAAGTTCAGTAGTTTCATTCGACAGGCCAACGGCTGGGGTTTCAAGCGCGTTTGCACCAAAGGAGTCGATCGCAACTCCCACTATCACGAACTCTTCTTGAGAGGAACGCCTCACTTGTTGAAGTTCATGAAGCGCCCCTTCACAGGCTCGAAGCTCCCCACTCTGCACCAACACTCAAAGGGCAAGAACTGTGATCCTGACTTCTACAAAATCTCTGAAGAGCACCCTCTTCCGGAGTCGAGCGAGAAGTTGATGCATCCTTTGGATGAAAGCTCATTCCTGAACGCGGGTAACAATAACCGCATGCTTGCTGCTGGGTCCAACGTTGGCAGACCCCCTTGCACACCAGCAGTGCCTCCGATGCAATCCCCGGAACCACAGATGACGCAGCTCCAGGCTTTCTTCGCACAGGCCGATGACAAGAAGTCGCCTAACCAAGCGTTCCTTCTTCCTCGTGTCCCTGAGCAGACGCAGTCGGTGACCACGCAAGCTCCTCTTGCCCCTGCTCCCATGACCGTACCTTGCCCCATCCGGGAACAAGAGAAGGAATTGGACCCCCTGACGATCCTGTTCAAGGATGTCTACGAGGAGGCTGATCACCCGACCATTGAAGACCCTATCATTCAATCTCTCGTGTCGTTTCCCTCTGTCCCTCCTCCTTCTTCCTTGACCCCCGTTCACACACCTGTGGAACAAAAGCATGTGTTCACCCAAGAGTTCATGTATCAGGCACCAACTGTACCGGCTGTCTCTCCATTTGAGGAGAAGACCACCATCCAGCTCCCAGAGCCATACCACGATGATGACTTGAACTTTGATGATCCGTTTGCCGGAGGCTTTGTTGCCTCTGACTTTTGGTAAACGATTGGGGTCCTGTGATTGTACCGCTTCCATGCATGCAACATAGGTGTGGTTGCCCATGCGCAGCACTACATTTTTCACACAACACTGTTTTTCTCATTGTTCCGCCCAGCTACGACAATTCGGGGTGGTCGATGAAAGAAGGTACTGCTCATGTATCGGAAATGGGGTCTGCAGTCACCTTTCAGTACTTCTATAAGATCAGACTATGTATAGTATCAAATTGCATTTGAACTCCTCTGTTACTCTAGTTAGCTAGAAGATCAGCGACATGCTGGAACTCGAGAGGATACAGGTATCATCTACTAATACAAAAAATGTACCTGTAATTTCACCAAGATGAGAGTACCGGTAGTCCCGTGCGTAGGGAGGGAACTTTGCTAGCCACCTCACACAGCTTACGCCTGACGTCACTTCAATTTGGTCTGGCCTTCGCCAGTCCATCTGTCGTGGGAGTCTGAAGGCAACAGGGGGAATGTTCCCCTCCATAGCATTACCGGTACTCATAATGCCGCACCTCGCTCCACCACACATCTCAGTAGTTGTCACTGTTGCTGCTGATATTACTGATATTGCTGTTATTGCGGTTTCTCGTTGTTGCTTAGCATGTTTGTATTGAACCCAGGTGGTTCTGGTAGTGGTGCCGGTGCATCAGGCGGTGAATGGAAACAAAAGCTTTGGTTTTTTGGAAAGTTGGGTCTGTACTTTGGTGCGATACGTTTGGCCTTTGTGTACATGAGTGGACGAGAACAACAAGGACAAATTGAAAGTGGGTCATCGTCCAAGTAACAATATGAACAACAAAGTGGAATTGACGCCCGAACTTCGGGAACGAATTCGTCAAAATCGGGAACGGGCGTTGCGTATTCAAGCCGAGCGAAAACGAAAATTAGAAGAAGAAGAAAAAGAAACAGAAGAAAAGAAACTAGAACAAAAACAGAAACTACAACGAAACGATAAAGGACCAGCTACAAAGAAGCTCAAGGAAAAAGTGGTAGGGAAAGAAGAAGATTGTGAAGAATGGGAGATTGGATTGTCCGAGTTGGTATCTAAAAAGGAGGCAGTCGCCAAGTATTGTCTCCCTGAGGGTACTTTGGCGGTATGTGAGGTCACCACCAAGGAAAATCCTCACCACAAGGGATGGGCGCCCATGAAGTTGTATCGTCGTTCTGAACTGAGGGAGCGGGCTTACAAACGGCATGGGGGCAAGGAAGGCTTGATCAAGGAACGAACCAAGCGGGAACAGAAGCGATTAGAAAAGGATTTGAAGGACGCCGAAAAAATATTTCAATCGTAAGGAAATGGTTGATGGGGAGCAGAAGTAGCTTGGAATAGTAATCGATCGTAGCAGTTAAGTTTTCGTTTTGTTGAATGTTTTCGTTTTACGACTCAGCTTGAAGATGGTGTGGCTAATCTAGAGCGAGGCAACTTTTCAAGTGGGCCGAGGTGCAGCGCATGCCTCATCGTGCGAATCATCAATACTAGTTCTCGGTATTGGAATATCCAGGTCGCTGGTTGCCAAAAGAAACTGCGGTCGGGGTCTCTCAACGACAACATGGAGCAGTTTCGAACTAATGAGGGAACACCCTCAACGACTATAAAGATCGAATCAAAATCCAAGTCTATCTTATATTTCTGGACCATGTAAGGACCGTGTCTCTCGCAACACTATAACCTTGGGGGCGTTTCTCTATAGTCTCACCTGCACAGTTTCATTATACGGGTGAAAGCCTTTGAAACGAGGGATCCTCACTGGTCCGGCATGAAAATGACAATCGTTGGCAGCAAGATCAACGCCTCTGCTACTACTACCACTGAAATGCTTGAAACATCATATTGCATACTTTCCATTGATCGAATTATACAGTATGAGGAGATTCCATGACACTTCTGGCGCTTGGATAGAGTTTCCCCAGAACCACCTGTCGTTGTAGCACGAGAAGCTGGCGTTCTCCATCTTGAAGGGCCGCGACGGCATCCTCTCTGCAAAATACCAGAAACAGTTAGATCTTTACGTGTCACAATCAAAAAGCAGCCACAAAACAAACGTACCCTTGCAAATGTTGATTCTTTCGAAATCCCGCCTTGACCCGTCGAAGGCTGTACATGCGAAAATTGTAATCATTCATTTCTCTGGCTTGTCGGAGCATGACGCGATAGAGTGCTTTGGGTGCCATTACACTAGACATTTTGGAATGGTATGACTGCGTCGAGATGATATCTGGTGCGTTGTGATGATAGCTAGTGTTGTGCTGGAGCCGTCCAAACGTGTTGACTCGAGCTTATGTTCAAAGGCAAGGAAATCTCATGGTGGCCGACGGCGGCAAGGTTTCCTCCGCACCGTTTCTTTTCGCGCCCTTCTGCGATGACGTCAGCTGTTTTGTCGGAGAAGTCGTACTTCCGAAAACGCGCACGCCGTCCAGACCCTGACGAATTTGAGGCTGCCGCCATCTGGCCTGCGCGATGCGATGGGCGAAACTTATTCCGATCGAAGATCCAAACGGGGCGTTGGCGACGGCATTGCCATTGTCATTCTCAAACTTACTTGTACCATCATCCAGCCATGGCGTCTACTCCAGAAGACGACACGGGCATTGTCCGTAACGCCCTGAGTGCTCGTGAATTAGAGTGGGCTGTGAACTCCCCTGAGCTCTTAGCAGAGCACAAGGCCCGCAATGGCCCCATTATTCGAACGCGCTTTCCCCCTGAACCCAACGGGTATTTGCACGTGGGACATGCCAAGAGTATGAACATGAATTTCTCACTGGCATTTGAAAAGCTGGGGGTGCCCCCCGAAAATCGTCGTTGCATCTTTAGGTACGATGACACGAATCCCGACGCGGAATCCAAAGAGTACATTGATTCTCTGAGGCGCGATGTCGAGTGGTTAGGCTGGACGCCGGAACGTACCACGTACTCGAGCGACAATTTTCAGAAATTGTATGAACTGGCGCTAGTGCTCATTCGCAAAGGCTTGGCGTATTGTTGTGACATGACCAAGGCGGAAATGGAACTTCAGAGAGAACTAGCCATGAAACGTGCCAATGCCAAGAATCGAGGTCAAGATCCGGATGTGGAAGCGCCCATTCCGTCGCCGGACATTTTGCCAGGACGCAATCGCGATACTTCGGTGGAACGCAATTTGGAGTTGTTTGAACGCATGAAGTTGGGTTTGTGCGATGAAGGCACCTGGACTCTCAGGCTCAAAATGGACTTTGAAAGTAGCAATCCCAACATGTACGATTTGGTGGCCTATCGTATCAAATACACGCCACATCCACATGCCGGTAGTGGATGGTGCATTTATCCAGCCTATGACTTTACTCATGGTATTTGTGATTCGTTGGAAGATATTGATTATTCCATCTGTACTTTGGAATTTGAAACCCGACGAGAACCTTATTATTGGATTTTGTGGGCCCTGGACATGTTCCGTCCCAATGTCTATGAAATGTCACGTTTGAATTTGCAATATACCGTCTTGAGCAAACGACGATTGCTCAAGCTGGTCACTGCCAATTATGTACGGGGATGGAATGATCCTCGCATGCCTACCATTTCAGGTTTGCGTCGTCGAGGATATACCAAGGATATTCTCAACAGTTTTTGCAATGATTTGGGTGCCACACGAGCCTCGAATGTGATTGAAATGGAAAAGCTATACAATGTAGCACGAACTTGCTTGTCCACTACCTCGCGTCGATGCATGGCAGCCTTGGAACCTATTGAGGTTACAATCAGTAATTGGGACGAACATGTCGGCAAACCCGAATTGTTAAGCTTTCAAGTCCAAAACTCTCCCACTGATCCAGCCATGGGGGAACATTCCATTACATTGACGAACCCGCTCTACATTGATGCATCAGACTTTCGTTTGGTGGACAGTGAGGATTACTTTGGATTGGCACCCAACAAGGCAGTCGGTCTCAAGTATCATGGTGGCAATTTGATTTGTGACAAGCTCGAAGAAAAGGATGGAAAAGTCGTCAAGCTAGTGTGTCGATTGGATACCTCCGAAGGACGTCCCAAACCCAAAGCCTTTATTTCGTGGGTCCCTTCGACGGGATTGGAATGTGAAGTCCGAGTCTACAATCACTTGTTCACAGTGCCGGAACCAACCGACTTGTGGGAAGATGAATTGAACCCCGAATCGGAAATCGTCTATGCCAATGCCCGTGTCGATCCGTCCGTGGCAGAAGTGGCCGATAAACAGCATGTCGATGAATGGACCTCGAATGCGGCGGTTCAATTTGAACGCATGGGATATTTTGTCGTTGACTTGGATACTACCTTTGATGCCTCTACGGGCCAAGGCAAAATTGTCTTCAATCGCACCGTCAGTCTCAAAGAAGAAGCGGGCAAGAAAAAGTTGAGCAAAGATGAAGAAGAAGCCTTGGATGCCCGAAAGGCCAAACAAGCGGCAGACAAGGCGGCCAAGGAATCTCGTTCCAAGATTCCTCCGCAACTCTTGTTTCAGCAAGGCGACGAATACGTCGGACTTTATTCCAAGTACGATGAAGCGACAGGTTTGCCAACCCACATGGCGGACGGCACGGAAATTTCCAAATCGCAAATCAAGAAATTGGCACAGAAGCAAAAGAAACATGAGGCCGTTTACAAAAAAGCCATGGAGGGAAATTAACAAGTTGATACCCCAAATGCACCATGGCACAAACACAACAAAACGCACACACGACAAACAACACGAACCTAAAGATAGTAGTATAGGGAACCAATTAATAATTTAGTGGATACCAAACACCCAGCGTGAGAAATGCTATACTACAAGTATCATGGCCGCCGGTAGAGTCTACAAGTATCCATTAGCGTTTACTCCCCATTGCTTTGTACAAACTCTTTTAGCAACTGCTGATTCATGCGATTGTTGATGTGCGCCTTGAAATGAACAGGATCGACATAATCCGTAGTGGGAATCCCTGCCGTCCAACTCACATTCAAGCAAGCAAAGTACTGGCAGACCAAGGCATCGTGTGAGCGTGTGGACACCCTGCCAAATTTTTGCAACACAGCTGCCTCGTCTCCTCCTTCCACACGTTCATCTTGACGAAAGGTGGTTGTCCGATAGATTCCGCGAATGCGATGCTTTCTGAGAGCGCGTCGAAAACTTTTGAGCACGGTTTCGTCTCGAAGCTCATGGGCTTTCCAATGGCCTTGATTAAAGACTAAAAGATCGGGTTTGGGATCCCATTTGGAAATGTATTCATCTACCAATCTATCCCAGCTCGGATATACCCAGTCATAGTGTCGCAGCGTTTGGTTGACGCCCTTTTGTTTAAAAACGTCCGAGGCCAGAACATGTCCGTGAAAGGGATTGCCACCAAATTTGGTCAAAAAGGCAACATAATTGCTCCCCCAATGAAAGTATCGATTTTCGCAGTGCTTGTACCAGAGAAAATGATGCGTCCAATAACGATAACAGTCGCATTCTTCATGTTGCACTTGCGAATTGGTATACGCTAGCCATTTGTTCCATGCGTCTGGACTGTCATCTTTGACCTTTTCCAAAAGTCGATGGCCTAGAGGTGCCCACGCTCCATTCTTGAGGTAGTAGGTCAAACTCAAGTACATGTAGCGCGTGAGTGAGTCTCCTACAAAGACGATACGTAGATTCTGAGGGATTTCTTCTTTTGCAGAGGCGGCGACTGTAGCATTTGTGGCGGTGACTACAGGGGTGCCATCGGATTGCGGTCGAATGCTGGTTATTGTTGTACGGGGGGAGTCACCAGCAAACGTCTGGGCGGTTATTTGCGTCGAGTTGGAGAAAAGAATGCTTTCAAATCCCAACCGAGCCGATGAGTAATCATTGGTCATAATGAACGACTGCTGGAGCATCGCCATCACCGCCGTAAATGAAAACACCACGAGAATGGCACATCTTTGTCGTCGGCCTCTAGTGCTTGTTCTTTTGGATTTGACGGGGCCGGGCATGTGGCAGAATCGTTTTATTCAATGACAGCGAATACTATGCTTTGCAACACAAGCACACCGCTAATTACGAGGCAACCTACCCTACTATCATCATGGTCATTTTTCATGGTCCTGATAGCACTCGTGTGATGTGGTTTTATGGGTCATGCGAGGTCATGGATGGATTTTCTCGCACGCCCGCATCGTTCGTGACGTCAAATTGTAGGCTATCTATCCAGCCATCGTACATATTATCCCACCATTCGTGACTGGGTCATTCCGCACACCTGCTTCTTTGAAGCTCGCCCCGCTCTCCTCTCGGTATCGCGAATTTTTGTGCAAAGAGGCGGACGGCTCCGCGCACGTCGGCGATTTTGCAAAATACCCATCCCTATCTATTAGTGCGGATTGGCGATTGAATGAACCAGCCATTTCTAAACAAAGGCTGCGTGCCCACTTCTCGGGATCAAGAGGGATTTTTTATGTTCGGCACCTCCACCATCGACCCCACTACCCCCCGTGCGATGGAATCCATTCATCCAGGTTAACAGAACACTGTGATTGAGTTCAAAAGGAACCATGAGATTTACTGGCTTTGCTGTCTTGGCCGCAACGGCCGCCAGCGGCGCCTCTGCTGCGGATACCAGCTGGAAGCAACAAGCCACGCTTCTTGCTGCTGCTGCTGCTAGTGGGGGTGTCAATCAGAGTCCACATGCCCGTGCTTTGATGCAAAAGGCGCTTCTTCAAAAAGCTACTCGCATCGATAATAAGCGTCGTTTGGAGGATGTTGGAGACGCGGATAATAACGACGCAGCCGATCAACCAGACGACGCTCAAGATGGCCAAGCCGATGATCAGGCGGAAAACGCTGATCAAGCAGATGATGCTGAAGGCGACCAAGCAGATGATCAGGCAGACAACCCCGATGAAGCAGGTGACGCTCAAGACCAACAAGCAGATGATCAAGTAGACAACGCCGATCAAGCAGACGATGCCCAAGACGATGGGGCCAATGATCAGGCCGAGGATGCGCAAGACGCTGAGCAAGCTGATGATGCACAAGACAACCAGGATGCCGACCAACAAAATCAAGATCAGCAGGATAACCAGGCTGATGGGCAAAACGCCAATGCTAAGAGTTATCAGGACGCCTATGATGTAGAGAATTATCCTGTCCTCTACGAGATTCGGTTCCAAAGTTGTTTGGCATTGCCCGCCACCGGTGACAACGCAGAGCAAATCTTTCAGTACAACGAGGACATGGCTAACTATGCCGCCAAGGGTACAATTGGCGGCCAAAAGTCGTTCGTCTTGTTTGACCTATGCAAAGCCGATTTGGGGAATCCTTTCTCTGGCAACTACTTGAAGAGTGAATCCAATTCTGCGTATGATGATAGCTGCGACGGTGGCACATACATGATCGATCTAGCCTCGTACATGGAAATCATTACCAAGGAATATCAGACGTCTGAAGGATACAGTTACGATGAATGTTATTGCGAAGCTTGCGCGGCCTCGTACGAGTTCTGCCAGTAAGTGGATTCGTGTTTGTGAAACGAACTTGTTTTCCTTTCGCAGCATCTGACGGACAAATTCATGTTTTAATCGTCCTTCAGACTTGGATCTGTAGACAACTTGCTGACCATGGATGACTATGAAATCAATACCGACTTGCTCAATTACTTGGACTTATCTCTATTGACGGGAGACAGCAACGATGCCAGCTACTACTATGACAACGGCAACGGCGAGACCAGCTATAGCTTCTCCAAGGTTACGACTACGGATGGTCAATTGTTGGCTGGGGACAAAGGACTTTCGCTGCTTGTCAGTTGTGACATGTGCTCTTACAAATGCGGTAAAAACTTTGCCTCGTACACTGCCCCTGACCAAGAAAGTGGTGCAATTAGTGAAGCCACTATTTCCGAGTGGGCCGCCCAGTTGAATGAATGTGTTGCGACCGAATCTTTCTTTGACTCCGATGGCAACTTTCCTTTATACCTAGGCTGGATGTGCAACGCCGAGCGCGATATGATTGAGCCTATGGCCTTTCTGGACGATCAATGCACAGTCTTCGAATTCGCCAAGACTTACGAGGAGATAGTTTACGATACTTACGACTACACCGTTCTACAACAATCGGAAAGCTACATCCAGGGCTTGTTCGGCAAGTCCTATCCTTTGTACGCGACCCCAACGCCGATGTCGTGGGCGAACGCCTTGACGAATGGGGAGGTGCAACAATTCGGTGTAGAAGAGATCGAACAACAATACTATGAGGCCATGGCCAATGGTGGTCAAGGGAACAATGACGAGGAAACCTTCGAAAACATGTGGTGGGGATCTCTGGTCGATAACATGGCGGCCGATGAAGACCTGACCAACGTCTTTGACGACGCCATTGATTTGGCGACGTGTGGTGGCAACTATGGCAACTACCAAGACGAAAATGGCTCTGGTAGCACTACACTCAGCCTCCAAGATGACGATATGTCTGGCGCTTGTAGCTATGTCTACAATTTGAGCGGCAAGTATTCCTCCGTTTCGCTGGGCTCAGGCACGGAGTACTACTCTCCGGTAAATAAGGTCGTCTGGAAAGAAACGGAACTCAACAAGGAAGCCAAGATTCTTCTTATGATCTTGGGAGTGATGGCTGCCGTTTGCATCTTGTTTATGATCTTCAAGCGCCTCTGCTACCGCAAGTATTTGGTCAGAAGAAAGGTAACCAAGGGCAGCGATGACAAGGGAGAACAAAAACACACACCTCTCATATTGGCCTAGATCGTCGTCGGCAACGAAAACCATGGTGACGTTCATGACGTAAATGTCAAGATTCGACTGTGGACGACGAGGACAGGGTCGTGATGCATGTGTTTGGGGCTTTTTTAATCTTCTGAGGATAGAAGACCAAACGGCAAATAGAATCAGTTTAGAAACCTTTTGTTGCGGCCTGGAAAGCCATGGTAGACGTAGGATGCTGTCTATCTAGAGTAGTAGGGGAGTCGTCGGTGAGTGGCGGTGTGGGTGTTGCTAGCTAGAAGAGCGGAATTGAGAAGAGTCAAATGAGTCAAAATAGAAGTTTTTCGGAATTACCTGGTAGTATCCAAATAACGTCGTTATAACGCTTCATTATTCCCCATTCTTAGAAAAGCACGTGGCAATTTGACGTTGATCGTGTTGGAGGAAACAACTCATACGCATATGTGTAAGCATACGCATATGTGTGACATACATGTCAGAGGATCGGAGGCAACGCCGGCATCCGAATAAGATGCCGTCGTGGTCAAACAATTACATGGTAATATACGACAATACATCATAGGCAGTCTAAATGCACTGCGTGAGAAAGACTCTCACTTTTACAGTAGAATCTGTTAGGAATACGTTATCACTACATCTACGATAGCAGAGTTTGAAAGTGTTATCAACATTATACTGTAAAAGGGGTTGCTCCATAGCAATAAGGTATGAGTGCTAGAGGAGCAGGCAGGCCTGCCAGAGGTCATGGACGTGGCGGTCGAGATAACCGCAACGGCCGAGGAAGAGCCAGAGGACAAAGTTACTCTGGCTCCACAATGCAGGCAAAGCACAAAGGATTGTGTGCTGCATTGAGTAACCATGTGTTCGACTATGGTCAGAAAGGTGCTGCTGACCAAATGCGTACAACATGGGAAAAGATTGTACACCACGTTGGGACGATCTATGGCTCTGACATCAGCAACGAGCTTTCAAACAAAAAGACGGTGAATATTCCAGAACCGGAATATACTCAAGAAGTCAAGGACCCCCATGCACTTTTAGTGGCCCGTCACCAAACTCATCAACAGAGGATTAATGATGCAAGAGAACTTCAGAAAATTGCACTCCTAGCAAGGACTGTAACTGATCCAACTGATCATGAGGCACAAATGCAACTCGCCTTGCTCGAAAACGATATCGAGGAAGGCAATTATGAGATGACGGTAGAACCTCCTGTGAAATTGACTGCACTGGAAAAAACCCACTACGATAATGAGTGGAAGACTTATCGTGAACGTACTACAACCCTACAGAAACAGAGAGGGCAAGCCTTCTCTATGATAAGAGGGCAATGTATGCAAGTGCTGTTGGACAAAATGAAGCATGATCCTGACTGGGAAGTTGCAAGCCAGTCCTATGATCCATTGGTGCTCATGCGTCTTATTGAGAAGACGGTACTAGCACAAACAGAGGACCAGTACCCGTACGCAACAGTATACGAGCAAGAGCTGTCATTGTATAACTTCTCACAGAACACTCTCAGCAATGAGCAGTGGTACGAACGTTTTAATACCAAGATTGACATTGGGACGGCCATTGGGCTGACCCACCAGCATAAAGTCCTGCTAGATCATGTGGCGAGCGAGGAATCACCACTAACTGGAAGCACTGTCCCTCCAAAGTTTGACGCGCTGTCCAAGACAAAACAGGATGCTGTGAGAGTACAAGCCGAAGAAAGATATCTTGCGTATGTCTTTCTCCGACAAAGCGGTAAGCAGCACAACAAGCTGAAGACCGACTTGCAGAATGACTTCACCACAGGTGATGACCGTTATCCCAAGAACCGTCAAGGGGTATTCCACTTGCTAGACAAATACAGCAAGACGACAATAGTCGCACCGCAAATCTCGGAAGGCACTGCATTCGCACAGGCAAAAGCCAAACCAAAGTACTTTGACAAGGACACCTGGGAGGAACGTGAATGCAACAAGTGCAAGAAGAAAGGTCATCCCTACTGGGCATGCATGGGCACCAAAGCGCCAGCTAAGAAAAAGGAAGACGACGAGTCGGTATCCTCCAAGTCAAGCAAGGCCCAAAGCATTACTAAAATGCAAAAGAAGATGAAGAAATCCTTTGCAACTCTTGAATCCAAGATCAAGGAACTTGAAAACAAGGATTCCATCAGTAGCGATTCAAGTGAAGAGTCACACAATTCCCATTTCCAGTTTCATACGCAATTTGCAATGGTGCAGACAGAGCACATGGGGAGCGAGCTTGCTGGCATTCTGTTCAAGCAAAATCATCGCAGAAGCAAGAATTGGAAGGATGACCTTGATCTCAAAAAGGTTATCCTACTGGATAACGAGTCCACAATGGATTTATTCTGTGACCCTGGACTCGTCATGAACGTGACTAGAGCTACCACCACAATGAACCTGAAGAGTAACGGTGGCAGCATGAAAGTGAAAATGAAAGCAACACTAGCAGGGTATCGTCAGCCAGTTTGGTTCAGCCCCGATGCAATCACAAATATTCTGTCATTGAAAAATATTATCAAACAGTATCGGGTCACTTACGATAGCCTGGATAAATCATTTGTGGTCCACCGCCAAGCCGAAGGGAAGCCCAACATCGAATTCAAAATGCATCGTTCGGGATTGCATTACTATGATCCCCGCCAGCAACAGGATTTTGTTTTCATCTCCACAGTAACAGGTAATAAAGAAGGCTTTACCCAACGGCAAATCAAGGCTGCAGAAGTGGCCAGAACCCTCTATTCTACTCTGGGATTCCCATCAATGAAGGATTTCAAATGGGTGATCCAAAGCAACTCCATCAAGGACTGCCCAGTTACCCTCGCTGACGTTGTTACAGCGGACAAAATCTGGGGCAAGTCAATCGGGGCACTGAAAGGAAAGACCACACGACGCAAGTCAACTCATGTGGCAGAAGATTATGTGGCGGTCCCACCGGAAATGATGCGGCTGAACAAAGATGTATTCCTCACCATGGACATCTTCTTTGTGAACCGTATCCCATTCTTCCTCTCTCTAAGTCGGAAGATTTGCTTCACAATGGTGAACCATCTCCCAGACCGCAAGCTTCAGAACGTCTTCAAGGCATTTGAGGAAGCATACAAGTTTTACTTACAGCGGGGATTCCGAATTACCACTATCCTGGCAGATGGTGAATTCGCCCCACTACAAGCAATGATACAAGCCATGCCAAATGGGCCCCGGGTGAACCTTGCTGCGGCCAATGAGCACGTTCCCGAAATTGAGCGACGAATTCGCGTGGTGAAAGAACGAGCTCGTGCTATCAGACACAGCCTTCCTTTTGCACACCTTCCCAAAATATTGCTGATCCACCTCGTGTTCGCTGCCGTCAAGCTGCTGAATCACTTCCCTCCGAAAGGGGGATTATCGGCAACAATCAGCCCAAGAACTATAATGACAGGCGAAACCCTGGACTTCAAGAAACATCTTCGGTTGCAACTTGGCGACTACTGTCAGGTACACGAAGAAGATTTGCCTCGTAACAGCCAAGCCGCTCGTACCCTTGGTGCCATTTGCCTAGGATCAAGTGGCAACTTGCAAGGCGGATTCAAATTCATGAATCTTACCACAGGGAAGAAAGTGACTCGTTTTAGCTGGGACAAAATTCCCATGCCAGAAACCGTCATCGCTAGAGTTGATGCTCTCGGCCATGATCAGCCGGAGCTCTTTACTTTCACGGACCGGGACGGTCGTGAAATCGCTGACATTAACGTGCTAGATGATCCTGTCGAGATCACAGGAGTGGACCCGGAAGAACAGCTTATTCCCATTCTCCCGCTACAGCCGCAGGAAGTTCAAAACTTAAATGATCCCGAAGCCAACGCAAATGCCCCCGAAGAAGATGACACACCCCACGTGAGGTGGGACGATGAAAATGCTGCCGAAGTCGAGGTGCAACCGCAAGTCCAGCCAATAATTCCCACCACGGAAAATGCTGAAACGACACCCACTGCAGCCCGGCCGATTGGAACATTGGCCCCGGTTGAAACTGCAGGAGTGCCAAGGCGATCCACAAGGATTAAGAATGCACCTGAACGATTAGTTCCAAGCCTTACGGGAACAAAATATTCTTATGCCGCTGCCCAACTTGAAGAAACGGGCACACTACACCCCACCTTACACCCCGACGCGCACCTGCTGTTCCAACACGAAGAGAGCCACCCGGGTGAGGAAGTTGCAGCCGCTATAATGACTCAACTTTCCCTCAAAGCAGGAATGAAAAGCTGGGGCAAGCCTGCACAAGACGCAGTCCGTTCAGAAATGAAACAGCTGCACATGCGAGATACTTTTAAGCCTGTGCACTGGAAAGAACTCACGGAAGATCAACGCAAACACGTCCTTGAATCCCACATGTTCCTCAAGCAAAAACGTGATGGAAAGATCAAAGGTCGAACCGTGGCTGGTGGTAACAAGCAGCGAGACTATATCTCAAAAGAGGACTCCTCGTCACCGACAGTGGCAACAGAGTCTGTACTGCTCACCTGCATCATTGAGGCAGAAGAAGGAAGGGAAGTTGCTGTAATTGACATCCCGAATGCCTTCATCCAAACTAGGATAGAAGACGAAAAGGATATCGCAATCTTGAAGATACGCGGTGTACTAGCCGACATGCTGGTTGAGATTGCCCCCAAGGCGTATGCCAAATTCCTCACCAAGGATAAAAAAGGGGAATCACAGCTAATTGTCAAATGCCTGAATGCCATTTACGGCACGATGGTCGCAAGCCTTCTGTACTATCGCAAGTTCAGCACAAGCTTGCTGAAGACTGGGTTCGTGTTTAACCCATACGACCCCTGCGTGGCAAATAAAATTATCGATGGGAAACAAATGACTATTTGTTTCCATGTTGATGACTGTAAACTCAGTCACAAGGACCCAAAGGTTGTGGATGATATGATCCTGTGGCTGCGTCAAGAGTATGAGAGCATATTTGAAGATGGCTCTGGTAAAATGGCCGTCAGCCGGGGCAAAGTTCATACTTACCTGGGCATGACACTCGACTACACCAAAACCGGCCAAGTCAAGATATCGATGTTTGGATACATCGATGAAATAATTTCGGCCTTCGAAAAAGCAGACCCAAATGCCAAGGGGAGCAAAACAAGCGCAGCCCCAGAAAATCTCTTTAAAGTTGACGAGAGCTGTGAGAAACTACAACCAGCCAGGGCTACCGAGTTCCACAACATTGTGGCCAAGACACTTTACGCAACGAAGCGTGCTAGACCAGACACCTGCACTGCCGTGGCATTTCTGACAACACGAGTGAGAGAACCAGACAAAGATGACTGGAAAAAGCTCACACATCTCATGAAATATGTAAGAGCAACGCGTGACCTACCGTTGATACTGGCAGCAAATGGGAGTGGCATCCTAAAGTGGTGGATCGATGGATCCTTTGCAGTGCACCCAAATATGAGAGGGCACACCGGTGGTGGATTATCCTTGGGGACAGGGTTCCCAATCTTGAATTCCACAAAGCACAAGTTGAACTCAAGGAGCTCAACAGAAGCAGAAATTATCAGTGTCGATGACTGTATGCCAGCCATATGCTGGACACGGTACTTCATGATGGCACAAGGGTACAAGATCAATGCAAACATTGTGTACCAAGACAACCAAAGCGCCATACTTCTTGAGAAGAATGGCAGAGCCTCGAGCAGCAAGCGAACAAAACATATTAACATTCGTTTTTATTTTGTGACAGATCGCATCAACAAGAAAGAGTTGACTGTCGAATGGTGTCCCACCGGGGACATGATTGGGGACTTCATGACGAAACCACTACAAGGTGCAACATTTGTGAGGTTCCGAGACCAGATAATGGGAGTCATCGCAGCGCAAGGCCCTGGACTGGGCAAGCCCAAGAAGAATGAATGAATGGTCCGCAGCCAGCTGTTATGCGAGCAACGGACCACAGGAGTGTGTTGGAGGAAACAACTCATACGCATATGTGTAAGCATACGCATATGTGTGACATACATGTCAGAGGATCGGAGGCAACGCCGGCATCCGAATAAGATGCCGTCGTGGTCAAACAATTACATGGTAATATGACAATACATCATAGGCAGTCTAAATGCACTGCGTGAGAAAGACTCTCACTTTTACAGTATCTCTTTATGGGATTAAAATATGACTCACGGTATGATCCATAACTATCAATTCCTCCCCATCTACCGTCACATATCAAGAATACACTCTTTTGAGATGAAACTTGGCTTGAATCTAAAAAACATGCTACAGTAGCATTCCCCGTTGGAATTTTTAAAAAAATCCCCGTCTACATGTTACTACCTGTGCGACAATGTGACTCATGCGCCAATCTTGCCCATTTTTCGACCTTTTTCATGCAATTTGCCGCTAAACTCAATCAAAAGTGATAATACCATTACATTTTTTAATCTTGATGTTGTCTACTGTATCAGAGGTGCCGGGTGGCTGCTTTCTTTTTTGTTTCTGTGATGAGTTTGCAGCAGGGGACCACGTTTTCCCAACTGGCTTCCAAGCCCAACTTTCATGGAATCGCCCCTATAATCAACTAATTAGTGTGATCTAACGCCAGTGGCTAAAGGCAATTGCAATTTAGTGATTGTATCGACTATTGGACACGTTTGTTTATCATAGTTTGCTTGTTTCTATCGCATTTTGTCATAAAGCAGTGTTCTCTGCACTGTCTCTATTCTTCTCCTTCGCCGCCTGCATGATGATGCAGTCCAGGAGTGCACCCATCTGTGCATGGCATGCTGATTGCATACAGGCACCAAAGTAGTTTAAGTATCAGCCAGATGAGCACAACTTTGCTGCTGTTTGGTGGCTCTATTCGCATTCATTCGCATACCAACTTTTTCCTTGTCGATCCCCCCACCTCGTCTTGATTTGGAGTAGTTTTTACACTCACTTTCGCCCTGCCAGGCATAAATGGATATGATATTGACCACAGCTCTCTCCATGTTTCATTGAGGGCCGGTTGGCTTAGTCTGGTTGATTGTTCTTTGGCGACTTCCTTGGAGCTGCAGGATGATGGCTAATTAAGTCGCATTTTCCATTTCAATGAAAGTCCCAAATTCCTTGATGAGCTTGTCATAGCTCTCCTCACCACCACCCTTGCCCCCAATCACGTTCAGCCTATCAAAGATGATGTTTCACTGAAAGAAGTAGGGAAAAAGCATCACGGAGAGGCCCAAATTTCCCAATAGACTGGCCACCCACATTGAATCGAACCGGTCGGAAGGCAACGTTTGTCTCCTCATTCTTTGCCCTTTGAAACCTTGAGATCATGCCTTCTATTGTGGAAATGCAAGGGACTTCGTGGTCCAACAGCTGGTGGGGTTTATTTTTCGTTCAGTTGCCCCTGCCATTACTTATTTGAATTTGCCTGGCATGAGTCGCAATAACCATGGCAAAATGAGTAGAAAATTCCCCACTGCACTCGTCATAGCTCTCGTTGCCCCCGCCTTTGCCCCTACTATCAATCTTCATATTTAAACAGATGATTTGGTGAAAAGAAGCAGGAAAAAAGAGGATGTTTTGATATGTGACGGGCTTGGGGGGATTTTGACGAGATATGGATCATGGTATCGGAATCGCGTGGCACAGAAAGACATTTACTACCGTAACTTTTGACGCAGGGGCCTAAGAGAGAAATGACTGATATGACTTAGACAGTTTGGATGGTGCTCGTCACGGGCGTGGCATCTGTTTTGGGGTAAAGGATATGATTGGTGGTCAAGTAGTTAGTCAAAGTTAGGTACATATGGATCACGGTATGATCCATATCCTATAAAGAGATAATCTGTTAGGAATACGTTATCACTACATCTACGATAGCAGAGTTTGAAAGTGTTATCAACAGATCGGGATGTCACACACAATTCTCGATTATTGGCGCCCTGGATCTCGCTACAAGAATTTTCAATTCCTCCCCTCATTTTATCGTTCCGACAATGGAGTTCATTTCATTTGCCGTCTTAGGCGCTATTGTCGGAGCTGTTTCTGCATCTTCATATCTTCACAAGGCTCATGGTATCGAGGGCAACATTCAAAATAGGCTTTTGAAGAAAGCGACACGCGTCGGCGCCAGCCGCCGACTGGAACAAGACGGTGCCGGCGCCGAGAATGATAGTGACGAAGCGGGCATTACGTTTGGCAAATATCCGCTAGCGTATAAGATTCAATTTCAGACCTGCTTGGCCTTGCCTGCCTCCAGTGACCAAGCTTCTGAGATCTTTCAGTTCAACGACTACATGACCACTATGGAAGCATCTGGTGCCATTGGCACGCAAAAGTCCTTTGTTTTGTTCGACGTTTGCCCAGTCAATGTGTTCGGCAATCCTTTTGATGGCAACAAATGGAAGGGTAAAACCTTATCGTCGTCATCAAGCTGTAAAAATGTCGACTTGGCCACCTACATCGACGTTGTTTCTACCCGTGACCACGACGCCGAGGGAGAAGGGTTAAGAAGCTACCAGGATGCGTATTGTGAGGCATGTGCTGCATCTTCGGACTTCTGCCAGTAAGTTCATGAGTAGCTTGTTAGATTACAGCGTCAGTCGTCTGCAAATGTCCGCTCATTGTCTTGCTTTCTTTTTAACACTCTTTTCAGAGCCGGGTCAGTCAGCAAGGTGTTAGCCCTGGAAAACTATCAAATTGACGCGCAGTATCTACCTTATTTTGATTTGTCACTCTTGACCGGAAACACTGACGATACCAACTATATCTATGGAGACGGCGAGGGCGATGCCGAGAATTCGAATTACAACCATACCAAAATTACTACCTCTGAAGGCCAGTTGCTGGGGGTGGAGACGAAGGAGGCCTCTCGGTCTTGGTGAGCTCCTGCAAAGTCTGCTCCTCGAGGTGTGCAAACTATGTTTCCCAAGAAGGTCGGGACAATGCCAATGGGGAAGCAGCGAGGGAAGGAGCCATGAGCGTCTCCGCATGGGTTGAACAACTAAGCCAATGCGTTCAAACGGAAAAGTACCTCGACGACGACACCCCCAACTTTCCGCTTTATGTTGGTTGGATGTGTAACGCTGGTTGGATGTGTAACGCCAACCGCAACGGTATTGAACCAATTTTGTTTTTGGACGAACAGTGCACTGTTTTCGAATTCACTTCCTCCTATGCCACAGCTGTTTATGGAACCGAGTCCTACGATATTCTCACTTCTTCCAAGGACTTCGTCCATGGATTGTTCAATCACAGCTTCGCATTGTATCAAAAGTGTACTCCTCTTTCATGGGCAGATGTCTTCTCTAATGCTGACCAGTACGTCCAAGCCTCGGCAACCGAACAAGTGGAACTAGCCTACTTTGAAGCTTCACAGAACGACGCTGGTCCAACAAGACCAAACCTACGAGGAACAATGGTGGGCTGCCCTTTCGGAAGATTTGAATACTGGAGATGAATTGACCACGTTGGTCGACGAAGCGATCGACTTGGCTACATGCGAGGGGACGTACGGTAAATACACCTACGAAGATAAGGACGGCAACTCTGTTTCCTACAGTGCAAGCGGTGTTCTCAACCTTCAGCAAGAAGACGGTGATGTCGAGCAGGATATGCTTGGGCCCTGTAGCATTATTTACAACTTGGCTGGCGATTACTCATCCCTCAGACTTGTCACGGGTGTGGCCTACTACAATAGGGAAGACGCGGGCGGCAGAGGCCGATTCCACATCAACTGCCATAATGCAGCCTTGATGACCAATGAAGCCCGAATTTCCATCTTTGTATCGGTTGCTATTATCGTGGTTGTCTTCGCAGGTCTTCTAGCTTACAGGAAGTTCCTTTGCACCAACAAGGCAAATGTCATCCAGTCGACCAAGAAGGAAACGAAGAACAATCCCCTCATCAGAGGAGACTCCGATTTGAAGCAAAAGACTGAAAGGGTTAGGAATCAGAAGGGAGGCCCTGTTGTCATTACTTCTAACTTCATGGCACCGAAAGAAGCGTCGCCGAAGAAGACGCAGGCGTTCTTCTCTTTGCAGGGTTAATGGGGGGCTGTTGTCACATGCAGGGTTTGTTGTCAGTGACGAATTTGTAATCGTGCTCCTAAGTATACTACTAGCTAGTACTTCTTCACACGTTCTTGTCTCTCAGCAGCAGTCTCCCATGCAAATGCTGGCTAGAGACAGAGGATCCTACTAGGTAGGCCAGCCGAGGACTACACAACAACTCCCGTGGTAGTAGAAGGGCATGTGCATCCGCTACTAGAGTTAAGAAGCCACCACGGCGACAGCCGTCGTCCTCTTGCCACGATCCTCGTCTTGTTCTTGTATCGTATAGTACTAGACTAGGACGAAGAACACGCCTGAAGAGCAAACTACACGATGACTACAGGTACTACTACTTGTTGTACTCGAGCTACGATCTCCAGCTAAATACCGGTATACCTGGTAGCACAAATACTATTGGGACGGGGGCGTAGTATGGTATTTTCTCAGGATCCATACTGCGACGGAAAAGCTCTCGAACGCCGCATTGCTCTATCTTTTGTTGTTCTAAATGGAAAAATACATGTGCGTTCGGAATCGTCATTGTATGATAGTCATTATATATGTTATGGATTTTAGCGATTTGAACTGAAAGAGGGGTCGCTAACATTTATATACACAGATATACCCAAATCCTATGTGGTCGCTAGGCCCGCACCACCCGAGTTCCATAGTAACCAACCTACGAAGTTTTAACTGCGACACCCAGCACACGTGCCCCTGGTTCGCAAAAATGCATTCTTTGGCATTCGATTTGGATACCTGTCGGCTCAAACATAAAAAATTGAATTGGATGCTGCAACCACAAAGTTGTCCATCACCATGAAGATTGTTTCATTTACTCTTTTCGCGGCTACTCTAGCCAGCGCATCGGCGGGCCGTGCCCCATCTGCGTCCCTTCGTAAGAAGCGCGCCACCAAGGCGAAGATCCAACAGCGGTTGTTGGAGAAAGCCACTCTCTTTACCGGCAGTCGCCAATTGGAGCAACCCGACGAGAATGCCATTAACTATCAGGACTACCCGTACCTCTATGAAATCAAGGTCCAGAGCTGTTTGGCGTTGCCTGCCTATAGCGACGATGCCGCCGAAATCTTCCAGTCCAGCAGCGAAATGGCCAGTCTGGCTTCGTCCGGCACTATTGGAGCCCAAAAGTCCTTTGTGCTCTTGGATCTGTGCAGGATTGACACCGGTTTCCCCAATCCCTTTAATGGAAACTCGTTGAAGAGCAGCAGTTCTTCTTCGAAGTCGACTTGTGATGGAGGCACCTACATTATCGACTTGGCGACCTACATGGAAACCATTTCTCAGGTTCAGGAGAATCAGGAAGCCCAGGGCGAGGATCAGGATTACGGCTCGCTCTACTGTGAAGCCTGCTGGGATTCGGAAGACTACTGCCCGTAAGTACATGCTATTGTGTTTGGCTATGGGCGCTGTGTTTGACGTCTTGAGACCAGTTTTGCTGACCGAATGATATCGTCACCTTTCCTTCCGACAGAAACGCCCAACAAGACGCCAACCAGGACCAAGAGGACGGTCTCATGATTGAAGGCCTCGACCAGGACAGCTACAAGTACTTTGACTTTTCTCTTTTGACTGGCGACTCGAACGACCGCAACTACGTCGCGGACGATGCCAAAGCCGAGGATCAAGTCTTCTATGGATTTGCCAAAATCACTACTAGCGAAGGTCAGCTCTTTGGTATCAGTTCTAACAATGGTGGCAACAATGGCGGCAGCACGTCAGTCTTGGTGAGCTGCAGCGTTTGCGAGTCACGCTGTGGATGGGGCGAGGACGCTCAACAAAACGCTCAAGAACAAGACGCTCAGGAAGAGCAAGAAGAGATGCAATTTGACGAATGGGCGGCTCAACTTGCCGAATGTACCCAAACCGATGCTGTCTTTGAAGGCAATGATGAACTCCGCTTGTATGCCGGATGGATGTGCAATAACGATGGATCCATGATTGAGCCCGTTTTGTTCCTCGAGGACACTTGCACAGTCTTTGAATTCGCATCGTCCTATGCCAACGCTGTCTATGGTACGGAAGATGCCACTACTTTGGCCAACTCCGAGTACTACATTGCCAGCATGTTTAACCAGTCGTTCCCACTTGGTGGCGGCTCTAGTACTCCCACTCCCATGTCTTGGGCGACTGCCATTCAGAACGCCAACCAAATTGTCGAATGGATGTCGCAATTTGATGAGTTGGAACAGCAGTACTATGAAATTACTCAGAATGGCGCCAACGCCGATGACCAGACCTTGGAACAACTCTGGGACCAAACCATGTTGGAGAACATGCAAGGAAACCAAGGAGGCGACAACCAGTTGAGCCAACTCATTGAACAAGGAATTGACCTTGCGACTTGTGATGGCAGCTATGGCGAGTATTATTATGACAGTGAGGAGAACGGACAAGTCGCATACACCAAGTCGAGTGTTCTTCAATTGAACGATGGCGGCGACGAAGACATGACCGGTGCCTGTGCCATTATCTACCTCATGGGCGGTGATTATTCTTCCATCAATTTGAATACGGCTTCGGTTGCTTATTACAATTACCAAGGCTCTACCAGCAAGACCAGCTCTGGAAGAAGTGGTGGCAAGATTACCCACAAGGAAGCCGCCTTCCATCTCAGCACCGAAGCCAGGATTATTCTTATTTCCTTGTCTGTCGTTTTGGGTGTGTTCGTGTTGCTGACCTTGGCCCGCAAGATCATTAGGGTTCGGTGGATCAAGAAGGATTCCAAGGCCGAGCCATTGAATCTTGATGAGAAGGAACCTGCTACGACCTATAGCAAGATGGATACCAAGGCTGTCTTAGCTTAAAGATAATACGAGTCGGTGATTCTATTTTTAGATGTGTTATGAGACCAGGAAACGTGGGGCCCGAAAAAAGATCTAATTACGCACTAATTGGGCATAACGAAGTGACAACGATGTTTTAATGATGAGTAGTTTGCATGCATGAAATGAACGAAAGAACGTTCGCAGTCTGCGATGAGTATGATTTCAAGCATGGTGTACTATACATAGTTCTACGATGATGAAGAAGAACGGTGCTTCTTCTTGTTGTTGTTTGCCCATCCAAAAATGAAATTTTGAATAGTCCCAAGAATGCCCCATTCTTTCGCCCAAACCATTGTTGTGGTGTCGGCGGCAGCCTCACCCCCAGAGGGCTGCTGTGGTTGGACCTTCTTTTTGACAGGATTGACCTCGGATTGTTGTTGTTCTGCAACCTCCCCGGCCGATGAGCGCTGACGTTTCTTCGTCTGGTGGGCACTAGGGCGCGGTCGCCGTTGATTGTTGACATGTTCGGGGTACTGCAGTTGTTGCTGTAGTGCTGTGGTGGAAGAATCTTTGGCAGGAATGACCTTGGGTTGTTGTTGTTCTGCGTCCTCCTCGACAGATGAGCGCTGACGTTTCTTCCCGTTCTTCTCAGATTCCACAGTAGCGGCAACTGGGCGCTGTCGCCGTTGATCGTTAGCATGGTCCGGGTACTGCAGTTGCTGTAGTGCTGTGGCGGGAACGTTTTTGGCTTCTAGAAAAGCTAGGACACCTGGGTGACTCGGATGAATGTTGCCTTCGAATCGGGCCCTGAGATTTCGAATTTCTGGTTTCGTCCATTCCTCCTCAGGGCGGGATTCTTCTCCCAGCAACGTGGCCATTTCATTGCAGGACAATACCTTACAGGCATGACACAACTGTTTCCATGCCTCTTGATTCCTGCTCCTGCTCATAGTTCTCCCCTCATCCAAAGAGTTGTGTTTTCCACTTCCAATGGGCATGGCGGCGTCTTTCACGCATCCATGTTGCTATTGTGCTACTCGAGAGAATAAGTCTCGTGCCCGCCTTGCCCCCACCCGCGCGTGGCCTCCGGCGCATTGGTCAAACCTACCAGGTATCGCTTTACACATGCTAATAAAGTACGCTCCTACCATTCTATTCAAATCATCGGCATTTGCGAGAGAGGAGAGTGCAAAATCCAACGAATCAACCGCTATTTTACTGTTGGACGGAGGTCGTTTACGGGATTCCACCATACAAAACTGTCGAGTCGGCACATCCACAAGGCGTCACAAGAATGGCAAGCGATTTGAATTTGGCGGGAGAACGGGGTGTTCGAAAGTGTAAATATGGCGCGGACGCATAGATAGGAAGAGTCATCACTGCCTCCATTGCTGGGGGTCCCTGTGCGGAACGACGCCTTATCCGATTCCTTTCCCCCCTGATAGTTAGCGTAACTTTGTCATTCTTTTTTGCAGCAACCGCATCAGGCAGTTGTTGTCAACCACCATCATGGTCAACAATAACATGATGACTCCCTTCTCCATTCCGCTAAGCCGATCGGGTGGCAGCAGTGGCTTGATGGACAGCGTCTGGGCGCAACATGATCATCATCGAAATCGGCGCTTGTCCGGTCCTATCGCTAACTATACTCATCCCAGTCAATGGCGCCTTACTGGGAGTCAGGGCCGTTCTCTCAGTGACCCGTCGATGAGTGCGGTCTCGTTGAGCAATTGTCATTTAGTGTTGTGGAGTGGCCCCATTCAAGTGGGGACTCCTGCCCAGGAATTCCTGGTGCACTTTGATACCGGCACGTCCGACATTTGGGTCCCTTCCAACGACTGTGATGCTACCTGCATGGCCTTTCCAGATTGGAGAAAATACGATTCTTCCAAGAGTTCCACCTACGAACTCGCCTCGGATAATCCTGATGTGAACTATTTCAAGATTCACTATCAAGATGGAGAATGGGTACGTAACGAGTACGACTGTGCTTTTACTCTGAAGAGGTGCACTGTGCATCTAGGGCGTTTCGTGCATCTAGCTAGCACACCGACAGAGTCCTCTCATCCTCTGCCTTGCTCTTTTACTTCTTCTGATGACAGGTCGAGGGACAGCATGCCATGGACGTCTTGTCGTTGGGTAGCAGTATTACAGTTCCAAAACAAGTATTTGCGCAGGTTACAAGCGTACACGACTTTGCTACTTGTGAAGCTGAAGAAGGAGTCTTGGGGCTCGCGTACAGCAAGGAAACGTCTCACAAGTTTCCCAGCTTGTTGCACAACCTTCAAGAAGAAGGACATTTACACCATGCCATGTATTCTCTCTACCTGAGTCCCAAGGACGACTACCCGGCTCATGCCCAACAATCCTTGGCACAAGCTATGGATGACAATGGCAATGTTCAACTGGGATATCAACGACCCACTTCGGCCTCGAGTCAAATTATTTTTGGAGGCGTTGATCAACTTCACTACGCCGGATGTTTGCAATGGCATGATTTGGGAAATTTTGCCGACACTCAAACCGGTCAAAGCTTTGAAGGATTTTGGGACTTTCAATTGCAAGCCGTCAAATTTGGTGGCACGTCTGTTACCACATCCAATTTGGCATTGATCGATACTGGGTCGTCTTATATTGTCGGACCGACCGATATCGTGGCGCAAATTGCAACTATGAATCATGCGTCGTGTTTTAACATGTTAAGCTCGGGAGATCCCCAATTGGTGGATTGTTCTCAGGGAGATTTCGATGCGGCCGTTATTGATTGCGATCAACCTTTTTTCAACCTGGAATTTGTAGCGGATGGACACACGTATGTAATGGAAAAGGAAGATTTGGTGCTCCAAGTACACACGAGCTTTGGGGAAGCCTGTTTGTTGAGATTGGTGGGAAGTGAGGGAATTCCAGTGAGTACTACCCGATGTATAGGAATCGACAATGGTGTTATTGTCGCGTGTAGCTCACACCTTGGTTCTGTCGTCAACCACAACAGGGCTGGGTGCTAGGGGATGTCTTTTTGACCAAGTATTATGCTGCCTTTGACTTTCAGAATCAACGAGTGGGTCTTGCATTGGCAACGGAAAATTCTCAAGATACCTGCCACGTTGATCAATCCTTGGATATAGCCAACCATCAAGGTTTGTTCAAAGGCAGCACTGGTTTGGGTAGTGTTCACGGGAATCACTGGCAAAATCAAAGTCAAGCTACTGTGGTTAATGAGGAGGATGAAGTTGGGGATTCCGGTCCTACTTCCGCACCCACACCTACGTTTCCTACTCCGGACACTAACGACAAGGACTTTGACTATGGCGACGTGGCAAGTGAAGCCAACGGCCCCACAAGCACCACTTCCAAGGCTGTAGCGGCAGCAGAATCGGCGGATCCCGTGGCCATGTTAATGGGCTTTGGAATTGGTTTTGTTGCCATTGCACTCTTGTTGTGGCGACGTCGACGAGTGAATCGTCAACGCCGTATTGAAGCCATTATTCGACACGCCGAGGCCAATTCCCCCTATCGAGACGACGATGAAATGCCACCAGTACAACATTATACGGATGTGGACCGGGAGGCCTTTGTGGAAATTGATTTGCAAACACTGCATCGAATGAATTAGACAGGGGTTATGGAACGATCCATAAGGAAAATAAAACAAACTAATAAAATCGCACAAGAGTTATGCAAATCTGCCATCTAGTGCAGCTGGTGGTAAAATCGAGTAGTTGCGCAAAGCAAAACTAGTGGTAAGTGCAAAAAACCGCTCTATTGCTTCCGTTTTAGGATTATCAGAAAAAGAGCAGTAGACGTCGTAGTACAAACTCGAATCGAATCCCACACTGATACCTTATAGAACAAATAGCCGATCGACCTTTCGCTCGGCCATTCCATTCCATTCCATTTAGTTAGTAGTAGTTGCTTCTGCTGTTGCGGTTCCTTAAAACCAGCGCTCGCAAGGATACCCCGCTTCTTCCAAAATGCATCGTTTCTCGGACGCACAGTATCGGCCCGGCGAGCAACTGGAGCATCCTCCCCAGTTGCTGGGGTAACAAAAGACGCGATCGTATTGAATGTAGTACACAGCCTCGTGGTTGATGGGATCAAAAAAGTCACGAGAAGGTTTGCGGTTGTAGCAAATTTCTTCATTGCCGCTGCAACTTGGAAAGCGACTCGTGTCGCATCGGCCTAGGTTGGGCACTCCATCAGCACCGTCTTCTCGATTATCGCACAAGTCGACCATGATATCAAAGAAATCATAGGCAGCATTGGCAGGAACGGCAACGTATGCCAGAAGGAGGATTGCGGCCGTCCATAAAGATAATGTTCGAGTTGCCATTGTCATTATTTGCTGGGTTTTGTGCGATGATACGCTATGTTGCTGTCTATACTGTAGTTGCTGTGAAGCTATGCAAGGCCGATGGTGGCAAGAATGAAAGTTTGTAGACCAGAACACTCGTGGCGCGGATCGATAGGAATGATTCCGTTGTTCGTCGGCGAAAGATTGGTGGATTTGATGGCGACTCCGGATTTACGTGGGGCTTTCAAACTCTTTCGGCGGCAAGTCTTGTGAAAAAGATGTGTTAGATTTCGCACTGAACCCAGCAACGCTAAATTTGGCATGTTCAAAGCGTCGGGCGATGCTTGGAGGGGGCACATTCGGCAATGGTTGAAAGTCCATTTCGACATAATTAATTGGGAAAGGGATTTCTATGTAACAATCATGAACGTAAAAACACATTTATGGCTACTTAGACGATCCAAATCTTTGCGCCACGTTTTCACACGATACGTTCGCGCGTTCATTGGCTCGAGTTGGCGGGTCTTTGGCTAAGTTTGTCGTTCGATCCATTCCACGAGAACATCGCTCAGCATTGCTCCTAATACTTTTTTCGCCCCCAGTCCACAAATCTCCATCCAGGAGCCTCCCTGCTGAGGTCTTCTTGTGTTTTGTCATAGATACATAATAACCTGGATCGTTCCACAAGGAAGGATATCCAGATCGGCAACTGTAAAAGCAAGTGCGAACAAAGCATCTATTAGAACAGAGGCCATCCATTTCCTTCCAAAGGTTAACCATGGATATTTCGTCGGATTCTATCGATTCCCCTGCGAGTAGCACGGTTCTGGAACACCCGCCAGTTGCAACTCCACATGACAACAACAAGGCAAAGAATAAGAATGATACTCCTGAAACACAGGATCTCTCTCCAGCCGTTTCCACTCCGGAATCGTACAGCAACATTGAAGGCCCCGTCCAGATTGATATGATCAAGTCGGATCTTAACTCCAAGTTTGCGGCGGACCGTGATGAAGAAGCTGGCTCGGAAGCTGCCGTTAAAGATGCCAAGGCGTCAAACGAGTGCAAGCGCTCTACCTTCATCTTGGCCCTGATCCTTGGCTTGCTGGTTGTTGCGGCCGTGGTTGTGACAGTGGTGTTGCTGACCAGCGACAACGGTGGTACCGCTCCTGCTATGGGAAGTCAAATGGATGAGGCACAATTTACTCCCATTTCTCCCTCGACACCCGGGACGGCACAACAAGCTCCTTCTTCGCCCACAGCACAGGGTTCGCCCGTGGCTCCAGTTGCTCCAGTCCCTCCCACCAAAGCCCCCATTGCCGCCCCAACAACTGCAGCTCCCACCCGCTCTCCGACACAAAGCCCCACTGCTAGTCCCACCGCGGCCCCTACCGTCGATTTGCGGCAGGAGCTTTTGAAATTTTTGTTCACCCAGAATGTCTTTGTCGACGACATGAACCCTACCGATCCAACGACTCTGGCGGCCGATTGGATGGCCGACGAAGCTGCTGCTAGGGGTTTGGCCAGCTTGGACGTTTCCGTCCCTGACAAGGTCGTGCAACGATTTGTCCTTTTGACTCTAGACTTTGCTTTGCAAGGTTCAGCACCTTCGCCCGGAACCCAAGCGCCCACTGGAGTAACGACGGGTGCGGTATCGCCTTTGCCCGGAACCCAAGCACCCACTGGAGGAGCGACGGGTGCAGTATCGCCGTTTTTCGGAACCCAGGCGCCCACAGACGGAGCGACGGATGCTTCCTCTCAAGTTCCATCGGACGGATCGAATTCGTTTATGGATGAGTTTTGGTCTGGCCGTCGTCGTGTGCAACAGTCGTCGTCCATCACACCCGCCTTTGCGGGGCTCAATAGGGACGAGTGTCTTTGGAATGGCGTGATCTGCGATGACAATGGCATTGTCACGGAACTTCGATGGGGCGATCAGGGCCTGGAGGGCACCATTCCTTCGGAAGTTGGACTCTTGAAGACTTTGAAACATCTGGACATTTCGCAAAATGATCTTCATGGCAGCATTCCCGAGTCTCTGTATGGATTGTTGGGATTGGAAGAATTGTACTTGTATCAAAATCAATTGACCGGGACAATCAGCTCATTCGTGGGCGATTTGTGGAACTTGACGACCCTCCACCTATCACATAACCAGATCGGGGGATCCATCCCTGCCACGATGGCATCCGGGGATTCAATGCGACCGTATCGTAAGTGTGGATCGTGTCGGGTCCCTTCGTGAGGCGCGCAATAGTCTCTAACACCTCCCATCATTCTTTCTTTGTACTGACGTTGTACTACAGACTATATTAACTTTTACCGTAATCAGCTGACAGGAACTATTCCGGACAATCTTCGCTGGAGACAGCTCTTTTATTTGGACTTGGGTCACAACCAATTGACGGGAACACTCCCCGATGATATTGGCGAAAGGTGTGTTGCGCTTCGACACTTGCACTTGGATCACAATAATTTCCGTGGCACCTTGCCTTCCTCGTACATTAACGTCGGCAATGGTCGTTTGGAACAATTGACTATCAACGATAATCGATTGACGGGAGCTGTGCCATCCAACCATGAATTCTTTTGGAAACTTATCATGTTTACTTTGGAAGACAATGACTTTGACCAATCGCTCAGCTCGGGAACTTGCCGTTTGTCGGTTGGGGCTGGGGGAGAGAATGTGGAGCTGGTGGCCGATTGTGACATTTGCTCGTGCAGGGGTAGTGGCTTTGGTGCTTGCACCATGTGCTAAGCCGTCTCCTAAATCGTTTAGCCATTCTGTAAGAGGATTATTACGGATTCTGCAATATAATACATTCAACCATTATATTCCGGCTGGCATCAGGTGGTTGTCATATCATGTAGCTCGAGAGAGATTCTGGATTTCAGATGAGAGGCAAGGTAGCAACTGTGTGTTGAGATGTCGCCCTGCGATCTGGTTTTGAGTCCACCAAGTCCATAGCTCGTGGCGGTCGGCCGGCAAGGTTGTACCGGTATCTGCGACAAAGAAGATCATTTGAGAGGTCGCACTTATCCTCATTTTGTTGGATTGGTTTCGCCGGCGGATTCCCAGAACGCTCAACGAAGTCGAGAAGGATGCATCCAAACCAAAAAACAAAAAACATAAAATACTTCATGACGACGTTCCAAAATACTACCCCCATAGCACAATGAATCTACCCACGCAGAACCAATACAACACCAACAACTCACAGTACGAGAAAGAGTCGATCGACAAAGATATTGAACATATCACTTCCATCATTGCTGAAAAGACAAGTGGTGGGACCGACAAGAAAGACGGAGGAGTCGCCAACGTGTCGATCCAGATTCACGATGGAATCCGAGATGAAATCTTTACCGTCGAGGACAGCATTACGGCCAATTCTGAGCCAACCCCCACTAAAGACAGCACTGCCGACGAACCATGCGGCCACCCTCTGAACGAGGAGACCAACAAGGAATCGGCCAATACAGCAAAGCCTGGGGTGCCGACGAATGGCCGAGCTACTTCTTCGGTCGAGGAAGCAGCGGTCAATTGCGAAAGCTTTGCCGACCCACAATATCACCAAAGAGGCGACGAAGCAAAAGTAGAGAACGGAATGGCATGTGAAGTCGCGGTACTTCCGCTGCAGCAGCCACAAGAACCCAAACATCAATTTGAACAAGGCGCCTTCTAAAAAACACAGGTTGTTGGAACAGCGCGAAGAATCACGGTAAAGTAGGGCGTTAGCAGAACAACGATAAGGAAAAGGGGGTGCGCCATTGATGTGATACGGAATAAAGTCGTCAATCCGCTAGGTAACAACGTTCGAACAGACTGACTCGCCGTTTTGTTCCGTCTTCAAAGCCGGATATCTACTCTGCTTCTTCTATCTGGGAGAGCGTCTATGAAAGAGATTTTTGTTTTATTTTGATAGCCTTTGGTGGGTATCATAGACCGACGGGTTTCTCGCTGTAGCTGTCGGGCCAGAGATTGCCGCCTTGCTTTCGCCCGAGTCATCTTGTATGTATCTCCATAGATATGTAGGTTTTTTCAGACTGTACTGTTGCGAACAGGTGCACTCTGGACAAAAGGCGCGTCTTCGCGTTCGGGGAAACAGAATTTCTTCTCGATAGTGGTCCGTGGTGCTCCCGTGAGGGTGACCCGCAAGACCTACCGAACACTGGGGAAGGGGCCCCGGTGTGAGCCAAGGCACTCCGCAAGGAGAAAACGAAATAGATAACAAAACGGGGTAGTAGGTGCAGGCGCGGGAAGGCTTCCGGACAGACGTTAAATTACATAGCGGAGTGAGATGCGAGTGTAGGAGTTAGTGGAGGAGGAGCGAACTGTCAGAAATAACGTTTGGTGAGGAGAGTTGGTGAAAGAGGACATCTATCTGTGTTGCAATGATTGTTTGAGGTGCAATGTTGGTCGAGGGGATGGGAAGGTGTCATTGTTGGGTGGAAGTGTGGTTAGAAGACGATGATGGTGGAAGAGAAAATGAGAGCCTCGATGAAGCAAAAGTAACGGTCGGATAAGTTGATAGGAGAGGACGTTGGGTGAGATGAGCGCACGCGAGAGAAGGAGGTTGTGGATGTGCGTACGGGTCGTTGGTGATCAGTGAGAGAAGAAGGTTGTTCCTTGTGGCAGTGAATGTGCGGTGAAATGCTTAGAAGGATGGGAAGTACGTAAGGGATAGTAGAAAAGGGACGTGTACACGAGGGGAAGGAAAATTTGATTTATGTACATCGTTAAATAAGGAGATCTGGAGGGGGAATGAGAAGGGAGAGATGATTTAGCAGTTGTTGACACCGAAGCGGGAAACACAGAAACAAATTTCATGGGAAGAAATTCATTGGGTTTGCAACGTATTGATTCCATGTCTGATGAAGGATGGAGATGATGGTAACAATGATCAAGGATAGCTCGTGTAAGTAGATTTGTTGATCGGTGATATTGTCGCTAGGGGAATCGATCAGATTGACGAAGGAATCGGGCCATGGTGCATATTGCGTTGTCGTTGTTCGGACGGTGTTGCGATTTTCTCGTGGTTTTTCTTCGCGATAGTTTAACACATAGAAATTGCGTCAGGACGGACTCTTGTTGCTATTGTGTACTGTTAAATTTCTACGTGGGGTCTACGTGGATTGGTGAGATTTGATTGGTCGATTGCCATGCAAGCAGCGAACCGGAAGCACAAAACCAAATTTCGTGGCAAGAAACTCATTTCGTTAACAATTTGTTTGTTCCATGTCTGATGAATGATGGTGATGAAGCTAACATGAGCAATGACAGCACCTGTATCATTTCTTTTGGCACGTTTATTGATGGGCGATATTGTCGCTGGGTAAGTCGACCTGATTGACGAAAATGAATCATGCCATGGTGCGTATTGCTTTGTCGTCGCTCCGACAGCGTTGGAATTTCGTCGTGCTTTTTCCTCGCGATACGGTGTTGGAATTTTGTCGTGCTTTTTCCTCGCGATACGGCGTTGGAATTTCGTCGTCCTTTTTCCTCGCGTTAGTTTAACCCATAGAAATTGCGTCGGGACGGACTTTTGTTGCGATTGTGTACTGTTAAACTTCTACGTGTGGGCTACGTGGATTGGTGAGATTTCATTGGTTGATTGTGACGCAACGTTGGTACGGATGGCAAGTGCATGTAGTGATAGGTAGTCGGAAAGCCCGTTGTATTCGCCGCGTAAGTTTAACCCATAGAAATTGCGTCGGGACGGACTTTTGTTGCGATTGTGTACTGTTAAACTTCTACGTGTGGGCTACGTGGATTGGTGAGATTTCATTGGTTGATTGTGACGCAACGTTGGTACGGATGGCAAGTGCATGTAGTGATAGGTAGTCGGAAAGCCCGTTGTATTCGCCGCGTAAGTTTAACCCATAGAAATTGCGTCGGGACGGACTTTTGTTGCGATTGTGTACTGTTAAACTTCTACGTGTGGGCTACGTGGATTGGTGAGATTTCATTGGTTGATAGTGACGCAACGTTGGTAGGGATAGCAAGTGCATGTAGCGATAGGTAGTCGGAAAGCCCGCTGTATTCGCCGCGTAAGTTTAACCCATAGAAATTGCGTCGGGACGGACTTTTGTTACGATTGTGTACTGTTAAACTTCTACGTGCAGTCTACGTCATAATGAGAACCCTGGGTTGACAGCATTCAGTGGGTTTGCAGTGTATTCCGGTAATGTGAAAAGGCTCTGAAAAGAGGTTGGTATTAGATCAAAGGAAAAGGCATATTATAAGAGATGAGATTTTTTTGTTGAAGTTAAATTACTCCGATCACGAACAAAAGGTTATAGAAACTTGAGTTTGAAACATAAGGAATCTTCGGAAGGAACAACACTGGTCTTCTTATTCCGGAAATGTGAAGAGTACTGTGTACTTTTTTCCAAGTCATTATCAGCTGAAGATGCAGGCATAAGTCTTTCAGTGGTGGAATGATTTCTGCCTACAGTGCTTATTATAACAGAAGTAGCGAGCATGTCGTGTTCTTCAACATCAACCTTTGGTAAAAGACTACTCCGATGTCTTTTAGAGGAAGATGACCGAAAAGTAGACACCTATCGGGCCCGAAGCGTTACAACGGAAGATGAAATCGTAGGCAAAACGGTTGTCGTTGAAGGTGAGACAATGGAAACAAATTGTACTGCAATGGAAACGACCATGCAAGGAGAAGATTTTCTGCATGCCGTTCAGTTGATTGGTGGACGCAGTGAAACAACGGGAGTGACTTCCGTGGAAACATACGATCATCTCAGCGAGAGAAATAAAGAAGACGAGAAGATGAGTGATGATGAGGACAAAGAAGAAACATCGACGATGACATATGAAGGAGGACCTGGCGTTTCAAGAAATTGTGAAGCAAATGAGTCACATGAAGAAGGTCAAGAAGAGGAAATCCAAACGCAGACGGAAGTTTTAAATGCTGAAAACACTGGTGGCGATGAAGAGGGGCAAGAAAAAGACGACGTGGATGACGACGAAAGTCTTGATTCTAGCGAGGACGAAGAGGATGTGGAAGGAAAAGGAAACGACAGCGATTTTAATCCTGATAGCGAAGAAGTGGAGGAGGAACCAGAGGACGAAGTGGAGGAGGAATCAGAGGACAATGAAAAGGAAGAGGATGAAAGCGAAAGAGAAGGAGATCAAGCCTCAGGCATCTCGGACGAAGATGATCGTCCATCAAAAAGAAGGAAATTCTCGTTTCCAAAAGATCAGAATGGAAATGAAAGCAAAGAAGGCAAGATCGTCAACCAAAAGCATAATCTTCAGAGGGCGATGGCGGCTCAAGGTCTATTTTGCAACAGAGACGTGTCTGCTCTAACAACCATGATTTCAACTTCGCCACGCCTTAAGAAGATTCTAGATGATCGTTTGGCGAAATGGAAACCTAGTCTGCCTTTACTGGTACGTTCGAAAAGGAGCAAAATCGGAGGGGATGCATAAGAGAGGAACTAACACTATTTTCAGTATTCGATATTGAAAGAAGCTGTTTGCGATCAAACGAGTATATTGGAGCAAGCCTTCGCTTATTGTAATATCATGAGTACGGAAGCAGGTGTTTCTTTACAAGATTATTTGGAACACATGGCACTAACTGTGGGTTTTTCAGGTGAAGAAGGCAAAAGTAATCGAAAGATCAACTTGACATTCTCTAAGTTTTGGGTTGAGAGACGATCAGACGGAAAGAAGATCAAAATGACGAAAAAGTTTCTTGACCTGAGCTTCAAACGCACAAGAGAGAAGCTTATGAAGGTCTTAGCGGCATCATGGCTCGATAAAATAGAGCTAAAGTCTCGCGAGCGAGGTAAGGTCGTATCGAGTGTTCCCGACTATCTCAATCATATTGAGAAATTCAGCAATCGAGGTCGACGACTTTGTGAGTTGTTACTGGGAGCGATAGTTATCAGTGACTATTGCTTGGATTTCACATCCGGTAGGTACGGTTCAGAGGACAATCTTCTGAATCTGGTGCGAGATCTCTTCTCTAGGGAGAACACTTTCCCAAGTTGTTGGCGTTTGATGGACGAACTCTTAAGAGTCAAAATCACGAATGACTTGGAAAGTATCAACAGGATACGTAACAAACCAAAAGCCGGGAAAACGATTCTATCGGAGGCTGTCTATTCAGCCGACCCTGAGCCAGTACGGGATTGGGCAGTGAATTGTATTAAGAAGAACCGACTCCGTAGAGGGAAGATTTATTTCAACGGCAATGTCACAGAAAAAGATGCTTCCATGTGGGCCCTTCGAACTATTCTTTCCTTATATCGGGCCCCTCAGTATTCTATGGACGAGGAAGGCCGTTACTCTATACTTTTTTTGAAGAAACCTACCAAAGCTGAGATACCAGTGGAAAGAGATCGTCATGTCCGTTTGCTGAGCAAAGGGTTGTACTTTGCCCAGATCTCAAATGAAGATGACGGAGCAACGGATGCAGAGGCGGGGGATGACGAGGATGATGAAAAAGACGATGAGAATGAAGAAAGTGCTACGGACGTTGGTACCACCAAGAATAGTTTTGCCTTTCAATTCGATTCTGAAGCCTCCGATGACATTGAAGGAGACAGTGAGAATGAGGAGGATTGCGACGTTGATGAAGAGAATGAATGAGGCAACAGAGAAGATTCTTCCCTTTTGAGGAAAGATGACTCAATGGAGAGGAACGATGAGGACGAAGAGAAGGAACACGAAGAAGATAAAGAAAGCAGCTACCAACATTTGGATCCATTAGATCCATGCATAACAAATTTGGATTCTTTTCTCGTCGAAGAGTCACACGATACGAGAGATACCAACGTCCAAGGTCAAGTCATCAATGAATCCTTAGCGGCATCTGGGGGGAAAACCTCTGTTGTGAATGAAAAAGGGTCGGACGCTGACCTTTCCACGGACACAAATCGAAATAATAGCGAACAAACAAAGCCTGCTAGTGACAATGAGAAGAACATAGAGAGAGCAGGGCCTTCGCTGGCCGAATGGAATGAATCAGAAGTTGGAAAAAGTTGTGCTGCAAATGGGAATGATGCAGGAGAACGAGAAGAACAAACTGCAGGTGACAATATGGAGTCTCAACCGGAGACCGAAGCTGCCATGGAAGATGTTGTTGTTGGCCAAATTGCTTCCCCCACAGCAGATAGGAACATTGCAGATTCTATCAATTCTTTTTCGAAGCCCATCGTGAAATGGGAACGACTTGCCTCGAACAAGGATCTTGAAAGGAAATGTTTTGTGTTAGAGTACCTGGCCCCAGATCGAGTGAAATGTTCCTTTGAGCTCGGGAAGATCGACCATATCCATTTCACTCGGTTGGAGCAAGTCCCACACTTGCTAGCTTTTAAAAGCAACCAAGAGACCATGACACGACACATGGGGAGAAACTGTTTATTTGTACCACGGAACTATACTCACTTCTTGTATGACTATGGAATAATCAGGGAGAACGATACTATTATGAGACGATATCGAGATTGGTTACCCTCGATAAACTACGATTTGATCCTCCGATTTTTGTGCACGCATGGATTCAAGGATAAGAAACGAGACAACCTTGCGTGCCAGACTCTTCGTGTGTCGGTAGGCAGCGCGGACCATAACTACGAGCATCGTCAGGCAGATAAAGATCGACGACAAACGAAATGGAGATATCTACGAGATCTCCCGCGGAATGACTGCAACTTTCGCACTATTTTGGAATTCGATTCTACCTTACCACAAGAAATTGGGAAGTTGTTGGATTTTTCAGCTATGGTGTTTCAAGAGAAGATGAAGTCAGTTGGAACCCCTCTTCGGGGTTTTCTAGACGATGGATTCATCTACACCTTGTTCACTGAACCCTTTGTTCGTTTGTTCTCGTGCAAACATTGTCGTTTCCCATGTTTTGATTTGGTCTGCATGGATGCAGAAGAACCTGGCGATGACGAAGAAGGCGTTTTTCATACGGATGGTAAGAATGGCACAAATCCTGGCAACGATATCAGTTGTACTTTGTCACTTTTCTTTTTGAGCAAACCTATATGGAAATGTTTGCAAGAGGACAAGGGATTGACTGAGAATGATGCAAAAAATCAAGCTGCTGTATTTCTGGGAAAAGAGAAACATGATACTCCTCGTCTCAAACGCCTTTACCTCATTCTTTATACCCGGAGTGCACACGAACACTTTCGAGACAACGAGGCAATGGCAGAAAACTTGAAGATATCCTTGAAAATCTATCGTGACAAAATCAACTTGGCGTACAAGCCTTTTGGCGGCTCTTTTCATCGACCACATGAATTGGTGTTTCAAGATAGTGAAGCGCAATACGACGTTGATACTACTTCATTGTTGACTCACGTACACGTCCTTGGTTTATCATTCCCCTGTTATCAATTTCCTCCCAGCTACGCCGGAGAGATGTATTGTTCCCCAGGGATGACGATCCTGTATGAGTCCAATCAGATCTTATTTAAAGCAGGGAAAACAAGGAAGAAAATGTTGGAAGTCTATATCGTCGCTTTAATGATGGGCAGCTGGGTTCTATTTTACCATTCAGGAAGAGACTTCTTGAACGATTTACCCGACAGAGTGGACGAGAATCTTACTATTGTTATGCTAGAAAGCATGGTGAAGAAATTTGGAACATGGAAGGGAGGACCAGATCATCGAGGAAGGCCCACTAGTGTCGATATTATGGAACATTACAAAGATTCGAGCAAGGTGGAAGAAGCTGTGAGTGCTATGGACGACTATCTTAAAGCTTTGGAAAGTCGCGGGAATCTATCGGTAGCTTCTTGGAAAGAACTTTTATCGACAATGACACAATCCCTTCCTGGAATTGGGCCACACTACGGAATGCGCTTGGGTTTCTATGCTGGCTTAACCGGTTTGATGACCAGCAATTTACACAATTGCTTTCAATGTTACCCAATTGACGATCAAGGTTCTGCTAAAACTATTGCCGAGCACGAGGCCATCCTCCAAGCTGAACTAGATGGTTTGATGTCAAGCCAGCACTACAGCGAGGCTACTTTAGAGATGCTACGGCGAATGAAAGAAATTGGGCTCAAAGCTGATGCATCGGGGTATCAACGTACAGTGCGTATAGTAAGCAGCTTTTGTGGGTTGGAACCGCGAGACAATTGGATAGAGAATCTTTTCTGCGACGGCATTGGTCCAAACAGCAAGAAATTTGACTACGTCTTTCCGGGCCAGTCCTTCTTTTGGTTTCATCGTTCCTACAATGCTGCATTGAAATTGAAAGACATGCGGTTCGACGTGAAGAAAAGAGCATGGGACAGTTACCTTTGGAACGATGTACAAAAATTCGTTTGATAAGTACATGACTAATTTATATCGTCTCATTTGCATTTGGAGTTGTCTTGGTGGTTAGCTTACTCCACGAGAAAACAGATGTTCTCAAACGGAGTGCGACAAATAGGGCAAGTCGATCGTCTTTCTCTCCAAATGGTCAAGCAACCGAAATGAAAAGTGTGAAGACAATTGTCCGGTTGGACAGCATCGGAGGTCATTAAACCTCGACAGATAGGACAACGTTCATCTGCACGCGTCAAATCCACAAACAGACCAGGTGCGTTATTGGACATACTGAAAATTTTATGAGCAGTTGGCGAGCTCATAAAACCAAACAACGTCAAACTTAACTCTTCTTTGAGGAACAATCTTCCAAGAAAAAGAGCGTTGTTGAGTGAATGGCAAAGAGTCCCACAGTGTCATTATCATGACCAGGGAAGACGACCGCTTTTGTTCCAACTGCAAGCGCAGGAACATTGCTTTATTGCCGAAGCCTTGGAATGAAATTTCAAAGCTACGCAGCAAGACTTATTTTTGCATTCTTGGTCACCCCCATGTTGTTACACTTTGTCCCGAATGCAATGAGTACCTGCAAAAAGGAGTCACAAGAGGAGGTTGGGCTGCGATGGTGTGGAGTTTCCTTACCACAAGGAGAGAAGATAGCATATGGAGCTTGGACGTTAGACAAAAATGGTCGTACATACCTTTGTCTTGGAGGCATTGGTGGGTGGATTCTTTGAGTGAACCCGGGATAACTATAGATTTCCCGCCAGCGGAAATCTACGACGTCACAGAGTCAAAGAATGATTTGATGTCATGTCTGAAAGCATTAACATGGGAAAAGATGGCCCCTGCCATGGATAAATACCTCTCTTATCCATGGGTGAGATGTCCCTGGGGCTGTGGTGCATATTTGCATCAAACGAACGAGTTGCCATTTGAAGACTTGTTGCTAGTGAGAAGTAATTTTTGCTTTGCGTCCACTTCGACTTGCAACCGTGACCATGGTCGGCGAACGTGGGTAGATTCTTGTCGACCCGATTTTCCTTCTTCCACTTTGGTATTAGAAAATGATGACTTCCGCTGCCGTCCTTCATTGTATATGAATCACAACGGTCCCCACCTTCTCTGCTGTCAGAAGCACAACTCAAAGACGATTCAACGTATACTGCATGTTCCTGTTAATCCCACTGGTGGATTGTTTACAGAAGCTTCGAACCAGTATGCTCCACTTATTCTCAAATCAAGAACCCTTCGGACTGCAAAATTGAATCAATATTCTGACACGTACAAAACTGTTGAACTCCAAGGTGGATACGACGGCATTGATTCTGCATATTGTTCGAGTTTAGGCAGCCGACGGCAAGCTAATCATCTTAGCCGTAAGAGGGACTATTTGTCCTTGAGCGGCCGCATGGACGTGAGGCAAAGTTTCCGTATGTTGTGTGAGTGTGACGAAAGTGCGACGTATCTTCCATTGGGCAATATAAACGAGATGATCGAACATGCTTCAGAAGCATTCCCAGAAGAAAGGTTGCAGCCATATCTTTCAGGATCAACATACGTAGGGGTCGAACAAGCTGTAACAATGCAAGAATCAGCTTATGACGATAAGCCAGTCACTCTCTTTATAGGGGAACTAAGAGACGCCGAAATCTTTCAACCCCCATGGCCAACCACCATGGTCCGGGTCCATCCATATGATGAGTATGGGGAACGCTTCACTGCTGTGTCCCCTCTTTACATTCAATCGGAAGGGAGTTTCCACCTATGGTGTGTTTTGTCAACTTTGCTATGTGTTGATCATTTCTGGCAAGCAGGAAGTCGCTGCATGAAAACAGATCAGGATGTGTATGGATATTTGATGGCTTTAGCCTGGAAACAACGGCAAAAAGATGCTGCTAGGCCAGGGACAAAAAAAGGCATGAAATTTTTCTCCGTCCCCGACACTCCTTCAAAAATCGGAGAATTTTTCGACCTTTTTGGAATCACTCCAGCTTGTGAGGGGCTTCTCTGGCCTCCCATACCTGACGATTGTTCCAACATTGAATATCATAAAGATTCTTGGGACCCATTTCTACCTGATGTCAATACAGAATATATTGTTCTCACCTATTCTGGCACTCCTGGTGTAACGTATGAGCGAAGAACTGAGTCATGTCATGCCTTGGTCTGTCAAGAGGGAAATATCCATGTCGAAATAAACGATGAAGACTGGGAAGCTCTTTTTGTCATTTCGGAAGTATTCTCAACCACAAGGGCCACAAACAAACCATGGGACGCGTCTGTTTGGGCCAGGCATGGTGGGCCAAAGCATCAGGGATGGTGGGTCCAGGAACATGCACGAAGAAGTGGATTTCAGAAATGTGCTTTGGATTCTTTCTGGATGCCAAAAGGAAAAGTTCGAGTTGCCATTTACAGAAAGAAAGCCTATGGTCGCTGCATGTCCCTCCGAGACAGATTCCTCAAGTACCTCGGAGGACAAACATCTGTATTCTGTGCTGAGCATAAACACCCGCTTGTGCTAACGTATCAGGATAAACGAAGATGCTGCTGTGATGGAGTGGACATTAGTACTACGGGTACCGAGTGGATTCAAATCTCCGACGGACCATGCAACAGAAATTCGACTTATGCTTGTCCAACACTAAGTTGCAAAGTAGCAGTATGTGAGAAGGATTTTGGTACATTGTGTGCTGGTACGGGGAATGGCTGCTATTTGTTAAGCGAAACTTGGTGCAAACAAGCTTCCTACGAAGGTGCTATCAATGTTCCTACTGAAGAAGACACGACTCAGTCAAATCCCGGGGAAGGTTTTGATAATGGAGTGTTTATAAATCGTGCTTTGGAGCCTACTTGGGATTCAGAGGATGAAGACAATGTCTCTTCTTCCTCGTCCCATTGTAGTTCCGAGACAGAGCAGGCTAATGAATTTGGTCCAGAAAGAGGCTACGAAACTATATACGACATGTTTCCCGAATTGGAAAGAGACGATGAAGAAGACTCACATAATAGTCAAGAAAGATTGCATGCTTCAGAGGGCCCATTGCATCCCATGACAATTGCTAACAGCGAGGTTATTGCTTCTTTAAGCTTGGAAAGAACCCCCGAAGACAACCCCGAAGTGCTATCGATACCATTACACGTATTTTTGAATCGTCAGGGACACTGCTTGGTTCGACGAAATGCGAAACTGCGTTTGGCGAAACGTCACAAGGCGTTTTTGCAGAAAATGGTTGCTAGATCGAAAAACAAATGTGTTCCTCTTTTGTATGGAGAGGGCAGCCTATTTCCGGACATCTTCTTTTATTTGTCCAAAGAAGGTGCTGTTCTTGGAGCCCTACCAACTGCCTTTTGGACAGATCACCATACTCTATCTCGCCATGGAGTTGCTTCCATTCGAACTCATGCTTGTGTGCGAATCAACGATCCTTCTTTGTTAACTTCAACAGACAGCCGTTACCATTTCTTTTCTATGGACACTTTGATCAATCTTGGACTACGTGGTAATGATTCTCGGTTGTTGCTTCACAGAGGATTTGCGGAAAGCCAAGGAAAGAACGAAGGGATTGCTTTTAGAGTTCAAGACGGCACAGAAGAATTGTATGACGACAACGTTGATAATCATTCCAATGTCCACAAGCTGTCCCGATTGTGCGAGGAAGATCCTGGTCATTTTTTCTACACTCAAAGCTGCAACAGTCAAACTGCTAAAGCTTTGGGCATCCTTCGCAAATGGATCACTAGCAATGTTGCTGTGAACAAAATTGCAGATGCTTACAATCTCTCACGAGAGGAGGCTACCAACATCCTTCGAATCTCTGCTGCTCCATTCGTACAGTCCACTTGGAATGTTTTCATTGACATCTGGATGGACTACATCATCAACAGCCCTGAAGAGCCGCTAGGTAAAATAGATTGGGCATGGATGCGCAAGGAATTCCAAGACAAAACTGGAAATGTCAGTCACATTCATTGCATCTTGAAAACTTGCTATGATGCTTCGACATCTGAGGGACGCCAACAGATCCTGGATAAGATCCGAGGAGCATTGGCAGATTTGGTAAGATTTGAAGAAATTGAGTCCTTGATTGCACAGGGAGTTCTACCACCCGATGAACCCCTCCAGTGCCTCATTGAAGTTCTGCAACAAGCCATTAAGTTTTTAACGCATCAGTGTGGCCCAAGATGTCAAATCGTGAAAAAAGATGAGAATGGGAAAGACTATTTCCTTTGCAAAAGGCCATACAATTGGTTACTCTCTTCCAATCCTGGGGTGCACACTATGGAAGAAGTTTTTGTATGCCACAGCACAAACAGCCTCGAGATACTTAAAAAGTTGGGTTTCGCTTCCACACATGAAGCAAGTGGAGACATTCGAATTACTCATCCTCAGCTGCAAATGATGCGGCATGTACCCAAATGCTCCAAGGGTGACAATAAGTTCTCGCCTACGAATGGAAGTATATTTGTTAGGTACCCATCGGCTTCAAACTTACAATATGTCAGTGGGCATTGTCTATCATCTTATCTCAGCTCTTACATTGCCGAAGTTGATCGAGTTGCTCTTGTGCACATTAAACCGCCTTCTGCAAAAGAACCATCTCAACTTCGAGGCCAACTGGAATCTTTGAACAACACAAAAATCAGAAGTGTCAAAAGACACCATGAACTTCGCTTGGGTAAGCGGAAAGTTAAAGTACCGGTGGGTCGTCCTGTCACTCAAATGGAAGCTTTAACTGTGATCAAGGGGGAGCCTCTCGTCCGATCTACAAGATTTTTTATTCATGTTCCTACTTGTCCAAGAGAGTTTAGGGGTGCTGCTGATGCTCCCTACCTGAAGACCAATTGCAGACCACAAGATCTCCAAGCTGTTCTAGCAGTTACTGGCCAAACTGCTCGCCAAAGGAAGCATTTCCCCCCCCTTCGTCTATTCACAGAATACCAATTGATGGTTATCCGAGATGAATTACGAGCACCTCTGAAGACAGATATTGTGACGCATTTTTCAATGAGACCTCCTGAACTTCTTTTTGTGGATAATTGTATGGATTTTGTTCGATGGTTCAAGAGAGGAAGCGTATGTCCTTTGTTTGATCCTGCCAAAGCCCTTGTATTCCTGAACAAAACACTTGATGTTGATGAAGAGAAGTCTATGTGGTTAGACGGATTCAACTACCAGGTTAGAATTCGCCATGCTGCTCTTCCTTCAGTATACAACTTTGCAAAAGAAAGACTTCGCCAATCCCACTCTTCATCTCAACGCCGTCCAACTCCTGGTACAATGAGGCTGTTGGAAAAACTTGTATGGATGTCAGAAGGATGCCCCGCCAGCTTGCAGTTCGTCTGCACAAGACAAACCCGCGAAGAATTGCAATCTTTAGCTGCACGATTCCTTACGGACGCGAACATTTCAAAAGTGCCAATCGTTTGGTGGACTCCTGTGCGACCTCGAAGAAGAACAGCTTTCTTAGTACAAATTCTACTGTGTATGGGCAATTTCGAAACAGAATATCAGCTTATGCTGCAAGGAAATATGCAAGCTTCCTTTATCGAGGCCGGTTTGCTAGATACAGCAGACCCACAAAGATCCCTCCACAAAGTGATGTCGACATACGTCTTGCGCCATTTACGAGTTCAACCTGGAAGTGCCTTTCAATTCGACCGCGATTTGACAGAAGCTTACAACCTGCTGCAAGATACCTTCTTCCCCTCGAACCAAATGGAACGCACAACCCCCGTGTTAGGCACGCCACCGGTGTTGTATTCTAGCATCATTCGGGACACGAAAACAACCGTCACCAATTATCTGAGAACACGCAGAGAAGAATTCATTACTGCGATCTATGGAGAAATGCGAAATTGCGGACTCCTTCACGTTGTTCCAGATCCAAAAGCAGTGATGGAAGCAAGGATTACTCCCATTGAGGAACAAGATCTTGATAGATTCTTCCCCCCTCCCAAGAATCCAAATCAATCAGAAGCTTCTCATGAGGAACAAACTGCCATTATGATGGAAGTGAAGAAAAGTGTTTATGCATACTTAACTGGATCTCAACGACATAAGAACTTCGTCTTCGTTGGAGGACCAGGAGTTGGAAAGACCACAGTTACAACTTTTTGTTCCTTGTATTGTCTGGGGCTGGGTCTCAATGGGATTTCGACAAGTGTTGTTGCTGATCGTTCTAAACAGCTCGGTGGGCTTCATTTCCACAGTCTTATCAAGATGCCCGCTCGATCCGACGGGTTTTCCCCAGGAAGACTTGCTGAACTAGCTCTCCAAGCAATTTTCCGTCATCCAGAAGTTGTTGAATTCATGCGACGTCAGGATTTCATGGTCTTTGACGAATTTGGTCTTTATCCTGCTGAGTATGTTGCCATTAGCGACATTGTTTATCGCTACATTCGGGGCAGTTCATTGTTCATGGGCGGTTTACTTTTGTTTGCTACAAAAGATCATTTACAGTTGCTTCCTTTTCGAGGAACTCCTGTGCTTCTTTCCCTTTACATAGTAACAGACTTCTGTTTCTTCCGGTTGGAAGAATCAGTGAGAGCATGGAACGATCCTATCTTACAAGAGATTATCAGCCTGACTCGAACAATCCAATGGACAGCTGAGAAAAAAGATCGTCTGAAAGATCTATTGGGAACCCACCTGAACTTTGTTGATACATTCGAAGATTCCTCTATACCCCCTGATGCTGTTTATGTTTTTGGAAGGAAAGAACCATGCCGCGCCGCAGAAAACATCATGCTAGAGAAAATGAAAGTACTATATGCAGGTCTCTTCAAAACTGCCATTTCTTCCGATGAAGAGTCCACCACAGGTGGAAATTGGCACCCAGCCAGCGAAGGGAGCAGCCGTTATCTCGACCGACGACTAAAACAAAGACGAAGCTTGGTGTTCTATCCATATGCTAAGTTTGAGTTCACTCAAGTGATCAAAGGAAAATTCAACCAAGGGCAACTGGCACTGTTGTTGGAGATTCCATCCGACAATACTCTTCAGCAGAAAGCCCCAGTCAGAGTATTTGCAGCTCCAAGTGGAGTGAAGTATTTTCCATGCCCTGAAGATTGCAACCGTGATTGGTTGTTAGAGAATGATTGGTACGAAACTACCGTCCCTTTGAAAACGTCCCCTGTCGAACAGATTGCTAAAGGGGTTCAAGCTCGTCGCACTCAGTACCCATTGAAGCCCAGAGTTTCTAGCACTATTCATTCATGCATGGGTGCAACCTTATCATCCATTGTATCAGCAGTTGTCCCTTTGCCAAGCATGCCCTACAACTTTTCACTATGGGAAGCTGCACAAGTTGTAGTACTCCTGAGTCGAACTCGAACTGCAGATGGAATCTATTTTGTTGGAAACAAACAAAATACGATCCAGCATCTGGTGGAAGTCCTTTCTGGCCAACAATACCGGTATCTCCGTTTCATTTCTTCCCTTTTGGACAAACTCTGTTCTGAAGGAAGCAACCACGTGACCGAGATTCTTCCTCCCCCAACGCGATTCCGCCCACGAGATGCCGAATTGCCCCGATCTGCTGCCGTATACCTACTTGTCAGCACAAAGAAACCATACTTCGAGTACATTGGAGAAACATCCCATCTCGTGCAGCGTCTGGAAGAACACAACAGTCTCAAAGGTCCTACTACCACAGCTCACGCCGACCTACTTCCTTTTGCCATCCATGCTTATGTGATAGGGTTTGCGAATAAGGGTGAACGCCTTCGGTTTGAGGCTGAATGGAAATTGAACAACAGACGACAGTCCAACGTTGCACTTACCAACAATGGCCGTATACAAATTGCTCTTGACATGATTACCAACAATGGCCGTATACAAATTGCTCTTGACATGATCTCGAAACACAACATGACAAATAAAACTTCTGGTTCCCCTCCTTTACGTCTGGTCCAATGTGGAACCATTGAAATTGCATCGTGACAACTGTCATATGACCTCAACTTTTACATTTAACCTAACAACTTCCTTTTATATAGTTCCATAGCAAACATAGAAAGAGAATAATGCCTAGCAAGAAAATGACAATCAGCAAACACCCAGCAGTGATCAGACAAACTTACATGAACAAACTACTGCCGGTGGAATCACGAACCTCAATTGTCAGACAACACGACAAAACTAACACACTGGCGGTGTCGCTTGGTGCAGGAACGACACACCTCACGTGTCAGACAACGTAAGAAACAGACGCCTTTCCGTCTTCCTAAATCAACGACACACCCAGTATTCAGACAAAGTTACAACCACGAAAATGTCTTGGCGGTGGAATCACGAACCTCAATTGTCAGACAACACGACAAAACTAACACACTGGCGGTGTCGCTTGGTGCAGGAACGACACACCTCACGTGTCAGACAACGTAAGAAACAGACGCCTTTCGTCCTGTCCGTCTTCCTAAATGAACGACACACCCAGTATTCAGACAAAGTTACAACCACGAAAATGTCTTGGCGGTGGAATCACGAACCTCAATTGTCAGACAACACGACAAAACTAACACACTGGCGGTGTCCCTTGGTGCGGGAACAATACACCTCACGTGTCAGACAACATGAGGAACAGACGCCTTTCGTCCTGTCCGTCTTCCTAAATCCATGACACACCCAGATTTCAGACAAAATTACAACCACGAAAATGTCTTTTTCTACGACTAAAATATCTATGACCATGGACGAGCGTTGCATCACTGCTCCCAGCTTGAACATTTGGAGTTAGACGGTATGATGACAATTAACTCGTCACGCTACATGGATTTCATCTTTGGAAGCTTTCGAACACTCCCGAATTTAGTATTCCTCAGTGTGGCCAAGAACGAGTTGGACTTTGTTTCTTTGAGAAAGCTTTTGGAACACATTCCGAGAAAGTTTCCTCATCTTGACGAGATCGTGATTGCAGAGAACTACATATCTTGTTCAGAAGAAAACGAACTGGTTAACTCGGTCACGAGTACTACTCCAAACCTCACTTTTCTTTGGCGCTAACTAACTATTCGCTTTATATAATCTTACTGCATTGCATTACTACATAGAGTACCTCATATTAGCATATATATTGCCTTCTTTTCAAAGCAAATCTATGCTATGCTACTCATAGATTAATATCGATTAGATCTACGTCATTAATGAGTGATCCGAGATATTGCCTCGAAGGCTTTCAGCTCGCCCTCAGTGACGGTCGGAAGGGGGTGCCGTATGATGGTGCGAGTCGAGCATGGTTCAGCCGTGGTCGCCACAAAATGTAGGAACTATTGTACAAACATAAAGTTGAGCGGGGTCAGTCGGGTCCGTTGCGGGCGGTGCGAACGAACTGCAGCCATAAGCGGCCGTTGCGGAGGGGTTTTGCCAGGAGTTCGGGAAGTGTGATGCCACGAAACTGGAAGCGGTCCTGTGGGGCCAGACCGGCCGGGCCGAGGGCCCACTGGTGTTCAATCTGGGTGTTAAGTTCATCAGAGTCCAGCAAAGTGAGGTGGGCGTCCGAGTGGTGGAGATGATCGTTACGGAAGGTCCAAATGTCGTAGGCAAATTGCCAGATGGCTTGGATGCAATGACCGGCCCAACGACTGCCGATACGGCGGGAATTCCAAATGGAGAAGAAGGCGTGCTGGGTAGAGCCCCAAGCTAGTGCTACAACACGGGGTAATAGTATAGCTAAGACATTCGTTACAACGAAAGCATTTGCTCACAGTACGTATGTTCGTTCCATAGTATGTATGCAGTATCAATCTATGTACTATTTCAACTGCAAAGACCTTGTTCATGTTTTCCTATTTATATAGCACCTAACGTAATTGCCGCCTATTAGGTGCTTCCCGGAGGGAAGCCCCGTTAGGCGGCTACAACATACTGTACACAGACTTTCTCTGCTGCCCCGCCCTGCCTGATACGCCCTTCTCCACAGTCCCACCATTCCTTGGAACAAAAACGATTCTCCTTTCTCCAGGAATCCGACTTACCAGTCTTCAACTTCCACGTCACCATATGCCCCTTTTGATTAAAGAATCCCCCAAAGCTCTCTGTGTTACTTCTTTTTCGGCATCTACGAAGAACCCCGACAATTCCATTATCATATCTCTTGCTTCCCATCGAGGTTTTACACAACTTCAATCCCCCATCGACACTTGTCATACATATTCGTTTCTTTCCCACACAGTCACAATACCAAAACACTAATGATAGCTATCTCTACATGGCACGAACCAAACAAACACCTAAGAAGTTTGTGGTCGACAACAACAATGCTATACGCAACAGGCAACGTCGTGATCAACTAACAGAGATCAGCAGACAGGAACAACGAGCATTGTCAACACATACCCAACTTACCAAACGAAGGCATCGACCGGGAGCAATAGCTCTTCGTCAAGTGCGTCATTACCAACCCCCCAAATTATTAATCAAACGATTGCATTTTCAATCTTTGTTACGAACCATTGTTCGGTACCATCTCCATTGTAACCTTCGATTCACTGCATCAGCCATACTAGCACTCCAACAAGCATCTGAAGCCTACATGATACAAGTGTTCGAAGATGCAAATATGTGCGCTAAACATGGTAAACGAGTAACTGTTATGATTAAGGACATACAACTTGCCAGGCGTATCAGGGGTGAGCGCTCATGAAAAGTACTAGGCTAGTGGTACTGCTATGCTATGCTACTCATACATTAATATTGTTATAGATCTAGGCCTAATAAGGAGATCGTGAATATTGCCTCGAAGGCTTTTAACTCGCCCCCAGGGACGGTCCGAGTGCCGTATGGTGATGCGAGCCGAGCACGGAACTGCCGTGGTCTCACAAAATATGCAGGAAGAGCTAGTGGTACTACTACCGGTAGTACTATTCCTCTGATGCTGCTACTCGTACGATTACTTACTACTACTGTTATTACTACTAGAGAAATAACAATTCGTGAAACTTATTCTTCTTCTATGTACTATATACTCCTACTACCCTTTTCTCACCATTCTTGTTCTTCATCGCTTTTCTCACAGCAGCTACCACCATTACCTTTTACCGACGACCATGCAAGGAGTCCCTTGGTCAACCCAAATTGGTAGTAGCATTATACTTTCCAAATCCAAATTCTTCCTTTGCTATTTTGCAATACGGGGGAGAGTAATGAGCTTCGACAGTAACACAGCCGCTTGAGGCGAAATCACTGCCTGGAATTGGAGAATAAACCATCCGCATAAGCCTCGCTACATCCTCGTCCACAATACGTTGATCCCAGCGAACCATGCTCTTTGATGGAGTACGATTGAAATCAGACGGGACAGAGTACACCGCACCAATATTCCCATATTGTCCTTCCCTGCTCTTGTTACTACTATTGAGAAACTTCATCCAGAGGAGAGGAGAGGAGAGGAGAGAAGAAGATGAGTGACGACCATTGATATTATGAAAAACAAGACAACATCCTTTCATGTATTCTCCTTTCTGTGTAAGCAAACATTACCTCTGCCATATACTCCAAGCATTTTCGCTGTTCCCTCTCTGCAACTTGTCCAGTCTCAATCCTTCTTCGTATCAAATACGTCAACTTGTACATAGCGCCATTGTTGCCTTGTTTCATTTGAACTTGATTTTCTGTTGGACTTACTCTGCGTCCAGTGGCAGCGAAGATGTGTGTGTTCCTCTTTAGTTCTTCCATTATCTTCAGTGCTTTTATATCCCTTTTATCAGGGGAAAACAAAGCCTTCATCAAAGGATCAATGAATCCTTCTCGGTTTCCATCATTGCACCAAATGATATCAATGTTTCCGAGAAGACTTTCAACGAACAATTCTGGGTGAGAACTGCGGAGGTTAACTGGAGAAGTCCCTTGGGGTACTATTTCCAATTTCATGGAATAAGTTCGATCCCTTTCTAGAAGTAAAGCATCACATTGTTTACTCTTCTTCCTCTCGCTTCCACCCTCATTACCAAAACCATCCTCCTTCTCGTCCTCCGCAAAACCAGACTGCTTCCTACTGGTGGTAGGCATCACCAGTTGCCTTTTTGCTGAGATCAAATCAGGCGACACCATTGTTGCAGAAGAGTTGTGGGGGGTATCCATTTTCACGAACAAAGCGTCTCACTTGCCAATTGATTAACACTATAGAACAACATTATGAGCTTCTTCGCTTCTCCAAATTTGCATCTCACCCACGCCAGGTGCTCTTTTTTCCTCAAACGTACAATACACCCCACTGTTGACAGAAAAGAGAACCCGAACCCTCCCCAAGACAACCCCATCAACTACAAACTCATAGGATATCATCCTTACCTGGAAAAATTGCTAAAACTTTACCACTCCTCTTACCGTAGCCTTTCCAAAACTATTATACTAGTACGACTATGACTTCTTCTCATAATATATTTTCATCGTCCCTTTACATATACTATTCTTTTCACCACAATGCTATTTTCAAAGCAAATCTTCTCCCCTTTTGTCGACACAGCCATGTATGAAAACAACTGCCGCTTTGTCAATGTCGCGTACCTCCGAGACCCCAAAAACGCTAACAGACGAGACAATACTATGGTTCGTTTCTTTGTCCTCTCTTGTACTATGGGGACAACAAGTAACAACACTAGTAGAATCATGTCCAACGGCAACTTTGGACCCAACAAACGGACTAAAACCGCCACTACCACAACCTACAATCGGTACTTCTTAGTGGCAGATCTTGAGAATCCTCCTCACTGTGCCGCTATCCTTCCACGCTCCACCGACGAAGCATCCCGACTCCTCAAAATCTTGAACGGAGGACAATTTGTAGGTGTTCCTTTCTGTTGCTCTGAACCCTACCCCGTTCAACAGACCTTGGGGGATTTCCTCCCCATTTTGCACCTACCAAGATCTCCATTCTTACCTCTACGATCCATCCAAGACCATCTTCAAAGTACTGAAAGTCTAATGACCATGCCACGTAACATTGGAGAAACCAACTACTTCATCCTCACCAACAAGGACATTACTTTGCATTGTGTCCATGTATGTCCGGAACAAACCTGTCTCGGCATTCAATGTGACAGACAAAAGGCAAATCTGGTTGTTCCTGCCAACATTCCACAAGCCATACTTCTTCTGTTTACGAGATAGACCTTGAGTTCCCTATTCCATCCTCTATCAATCCCGTAGACCACGATTCAATTTTTCCCCTGGACAATGCCCCCGCCACCAGCACTACTACTGTCCTGGGCTTTCGTTCTCTCCGCACAACCAAGCTCTTCTTTCAAAACTATGAAAACTACTGCACCAACCACACAACATCAGACCAAGAACGCAACCGTCTTACCTTGCGACAGAAATTTGATGAGATGGTCGAGCATATTAATGACAATGGAGGTTGGACAATCGTTGGTTGGTTCATGATGGGCTCTGTTGTTGACGCAGCCACCAATGCAACAGACAAAATCCAAAACAATGAAATCACGATCCATATCTCGTATTTGTACCCCACCGATGCTGAACACATTGTTGGAACAGAAGCATATACAGAGTTGCTTATCGCATGAGGGGCCGATACTCATAGTACTGTATATGAAATATCTAATCACATCTCTATTCATAAGCGACAATGCCAACTCCACTTAAAAGATTTTTTGTCTCTTCCTTTCTCTTTCTTCTTCTTCTTCTATCTCTCGATTATAAGCACTGGTGATTGCTATCTTCTTCACCTCTTCTTCTGTCACATGAATTCTGTTCCTTTGTGCACCGTACACCACCACATAACCCCCCGTCTTCGAACCAGACACAACCTTTCCTAATTGGACTGGACTCCACCAATTGCGGTAATGAGATGGCTTGTTTGGCATAACAACACAATCTAAGTATTCCATGCCGTAAATGGAAACATCAGAGCCACTATCAACCAGTATTTCTGAGCCAGGGAGGATTCTACTTCTTGCACGTAAAAGACCATTTGCTTCGACGTAAATGGCATTGGAGGCTCGTCTAAGATCGTTTTCCAATTTCACAGCTGCCCACGCAACTCCTAAATTCAAATTATCACTGTTGGGGGGCTCCTCACTTAGCTCGAACTGTCCATATGATTCCCCTGGCACCTCAGCTGAGATAATATCACCCCTTTCAAACCGACAACATGCGAACAATCCATATCCTGCCTTCACTTTAGAAGGCCTAATTTCTAACCACTGCTGATATACTTCTCCATTCCACACCATCATTTGATACCCAACACACTTGTCTTGCTCCGTTTCCGCATCAGCCTTCCGCATATTATTTACTTCCAACATTTTTATCCACTTTACTCTTTTAGGATCTTCTTCATACAGTTTATCACGATTCCAACCAGCTAACCATCCCAAACTGACATCATACACAAAACCAGTCATTTCGACTTCTTTCATCGACAATTTCGCAATGTGTTCCTCCCGTCCTATCCATCCGTCTCCAGTAGTTTATATTTCTCTTCTTTCGATATCCATTGCCCTTCTGATGCGTGGCGCGCGATCACGCACGCAACAACGCCGCGTTGTTTTTACTCTGCTATCTTCGTTCCCATCCGCCACCCAGTCGACCGGTGGCTTCACTCCCCTACTCTCCCTACATTCCAATTCTACCCCACCCTTTACCCTCTTCTTTCCTACCGTACATCCCCCCTTCCCTCCTCCCTCCTGCGGCTCCCCCCTCCTTTCCCCCCTTTCCATCCATCTTCCCCCTTTCCGTTCCCCCTTCCCCTTCTCCCTCCCTCTCCCACCACCACCACACACAAGTTGCCATCTCCTGCCCCACGCTACTTGAGGGAATAATAGATGTGAATAAGCCCTTCCCCTTCCTCACGGGCGGACTATCTGTTAACGCCAGCTGAAGGATGCAAATAAAGAGACGCAGACGAAATCTGGCACGGAAACGCATCCAGTCAGTGTCGGTTCGCCCGGTCGTACCAAACAACACCTTGTCCTTATTTCACACGACAACGAAAGGATTGTTTCACTCAGACCATCCAGATACCACTTGTTTCAAGACAAAGCAAAGCAATATAATAGAAGAAGACTTCTTCCTGGTTCCTCGAAGCGTCCGGAAAGAACAAGACTCAAGAAATGGCATCGCAAGTGTACATTTCTCGAAGCAGTGGGGAGCCCGGATTGATCGAGCCTTCCAGCGCACTTCGATACAACTTCGGTCTGATCAACGGTGGATCGGATTTCTTCCTCCCCGTCGAAAGTGGTTGGGAAAACCGATGTCGAGAACTAGGCTTGAACTGTCACTATTGGAAGCCGCCGAATTTAGACGTCGGCAACTGCAGTGCCTATCAAATTGAACTTTTGGAACAACTGGCCGCCGTCAAGCTTGGGGGAGAACGAAACTACAGCATTCTTGACCAAGATATAGTGCTGGATGGAATCGCTCTTGCACCTTGTGATGTCGCGCTATTGTCCCCATCAGTGAAATATGTCGTCGAAGAGGCCGGGGTTCCAATCACCACCTTTGACACGGACATGCCTGAGACTCCGAGAGCAGCTTATGTCGGGACGGACAATTACTTCATGGGAGTCACGATGGCACAAGTTGCGCAGCAATTGCGTCCGGAGGGTGGAACATTCTTGATTGTCTCCGCTTCAGACAAGGAGAATATCGAAGCAAGAGTAGACGGTTTCCGGGCCGAAATAAGCAAGGACAACGAACGAGAAGGCAAGGCCCAATGGCACGAAATCAAAGGAAGTCCAGCGATAAATATTGGAGATGATCTTTCAGAAGTGGAGGCTTTGGCGGAGTTAAATCCTACAGTTTTAGCGATCATGTATCAAAGTCCAATGAGATCCCCAAACTGGACTGACTTTGTGGACGACATTCGGCCCCGCAACATCACTATCGTGGGAACCGATGGATCCGCCTATCAACTGGATTACTTGAATAGACGATACGTCGACGGTCTAGTAGGCCAGCTCCCCTATGACTTTGGTTCCGTCTCAGTCGACGTTCACTACGAGCTTAAGCGAAGGGGCAAGCTTGCAAAGTCGTTTTACGCAACCAACTTGATCTCATACACTCTGATTCCGCTCGTGCTCCCCCCTTATGAGCTGGACCAGAATTTACTGGGCAATCTGGTCTACATGGGATACACGGCGCTGGTTTTGATTGTGCTGACAGCCTTTGCAAGCATCATATGGACCATTCGCTATCATAAAGAACTTGTCGTTCGGGCAGCGCAGCCTTTTTTCCTCATCATGGTGGCAAGTGGGGTCATCGTGCTAGGTAGTGCTCTGATACCCCTTTCCTTCGATGACGAGGGTGCAATCTACACACTCACCGAAGAAGAACGAGTGGCCATGTGCATGTCCATTCCCTGGTTATCTTTCACCGGCTTCACAATTGTCTTTGCTGCCCTCTTCAGCAAAACGTGGCGCGTCAATCGTCTTTTCAATCAGAAGACGGGGCTAGTACGGATGGAAGTCAAGGTATTCGATGTTCTGGCTCCGTTTGCAGTGCTGTTGACGTGCAATATCATAGTCCTGCTCTGCTGGACCATTATTGATCCATTGACGTATACTAGGGTGGATGACGCTGGAATGGATTACTGGGGGCGCATTGTCTCGACCTACGGGGCATGCCGATCCGAAAATGTTAAGGCGTACTTGATTCCGTTGGCGATAATCAACTTGGCGGTGATCACAATTGCAGTCTGGCAAGCCTTCCGAGCCCGTGACATCAAGGCCGAGTTTGCCGAGACCAAATACATTGGACTCGCCTTGAGCAGTATCTTTCAAGGTCTCTTGACTGGAGTACCAATTCTAGTCATTGTCAAGGACGATCCACAATCTTTTTATGTGGTGTTTACGTTATTGGTTTTCCTGCTTTGTATGGCCGTTTTACTGCTGATTTTCGTGCCCAAGGTAATCATGCGCCGGAGATATGCGGGAATGCCTGCTTCTGAGCAACGGCGCGTCATGGCCGAGGGAATTCGAAGGAGCTCGGGTGCAATGGTACAGAGCTACAGCAGCAACCCTTCGCCGGAAGAACATGCCCAGCTGGCAGCCAACCGACGTCACAGCCATAGTGCACCCAAAGGGTTTGATAGCAGTTCTGATTGGCAGTCTCCTTCAGAACCACTGGATTCCTCCAACAAGAATCCTACTAGAATGCCCTTGGCTACATTACCAGAAGACGAAAATCATGCGATTGCGAAAAGAGCAGATGCCATCATCAATAATCGCAAAGCCGTTGTTGAGTCGAATTCTTCTGGAGATATCGTTGTAAGTTCAGCGCACTATGTTTCTTCGATCACATTGCCGTCGCAGTATTCGGAGGTGGTCGAACCGTCAGGAAATGACATTACGATTGCCGAGGAAGTATCTTCCGAAGCGATGAGCACTACGTCAGTGGCAAACGCAGGAAATGATGTAGGTTCCGGGACGGAGGACGCTTGTGGAAACGCCTCGAACTCTCCGTCGACTTTGAAACAACTCGACGTTGAAGCACCCCAACCTTGCTCGAGTGAAGCAACAGTAGAAACAGAGACCGTCGACGCATAAATCTTCGACTGGGCATCTTGCATAAACGAAAAGCCACTATCCTACGAGGTCCGAAACGGTTCGACTATAACTTCTTCTGCAACAGGTCTAATAATTTTATGATTAGAGGCGATGTCGGACATCATCTATAACTTCTTCTGCAACAGGTCTAATAATTTTATAATTAGAGGCGATGTCGGACATCATCCCATGCGAATGTATGTTCCTTTACCATTCCATCTGCATGATCCAAGACAACAATCGAAATCGCATCTCCTCCAACAAATGAAAATCCATCAGGTAATGATGTAGGCGCGCGTGCTCTAATGCCACGAAGCTGATTAGCGGCTTCGTCTGCGGCAAGGTTATACGCCGTGTTACTCAGATGGCTGGACTGTCGCCCAAATGAATGATCAAAGACATTGCTCGGTTGAAGATCTCTCCTCCCTCGAATGACAGCTGAGGTGCAGCAAGACGACGAGGTAATGATCTCTGTCGATGCAGTTGAGTAGGAAACGTTATATCCAATATCTTGAAATTATGCATAAGGCGACAAGTGAGTATCTAATAATGATAGCAAGGAACGGAGCACCGTCCCGGAAAGGAAACCACCTACCTTCAAACGCTGCGACTGTTAGAACGGAAAGGATATTATCCATTTTCGTGTTCAGCCAACCTGTCATGAGCTCGTTACGAAAACATAGTTCGTCCCAGTGCCCACCAGCGGTCCCTCCACCACCGTCATTTTCAACAGGAGGGGTGGGATAATTTTGTAGATTGTTACAAGTTTGCGCCCATACATCGATTCCCTTTGTGCCGTAGTACTGGAACTGGCCATTCGAATCCCGATTGGCTTTCCACAACGTGCCCAGGCCCAATACATGTGCCATCTCGTGTTTGATGACTGCTATCCACTTCCCGTTAGCTTCCAGAGTCCCAATATCCTCTTCATCAAATCGCATGTAACCTGTCAAAGGTATTTTGATTAAAGGTTCCTGCGAGATGGTGAAAGAAAGAGTCGGACCGGCTAGTACAAAATATCACAAGTGAGTTTTGACAGAATCCCTCACATGAGAAACGGACAGAAATCTCGACTTACCACTCCCCAGAACCTTTCCTGGGCCATCTATATACTTTTTCTCTCCGACAATGTACATGTCATCGAGGGTGTCTGGGACACTTGCGGTACCAAACGCCAATTTGTATTTCTCGAGAGCCGCCTGAACTCCCTTATACGTCTTGACGTGCCCGACGATGACTTGCTCCCAACTTTGCTTGGCCTCCGCAAAGGCTTCCATCCAGGATTCCGTTTGGCCCACGGATGGACTCTTCAAGTCTAGACAAATATTATAACGGGAAGTGTCGATTTCGTAGCAGTTTGGCTGCATTCCATACTTGGGACCATCTAGTGTCCCGCCTGAAGATGATGACCCTCCACCAGATGTTGCTGTCTTGTCGTCGACAGGCATTGAGGATGGCTGGACGGTGGGATCCGTACTCGGGGCCGGAGAGGCAGTGGGAGCCGGTGGGGGTTCTGTATCGATAGAATAAGGAAATGGCCACTGTGAGAAGCATTCGAGAAAGGCGAGAGACCAACAATCAACAGTTCGTACCTAACACTTCCAAAGATGAGTATCTCTGATTGCTCCCTGATAAATATTGCGACGATTTGGTTTTATTCTTCTTGTTTTTGGCCAAGAAGTAGAAGCGGATGGATCCATAACCCAGGTTGTTCTTGGTGAAGGTCCATGTGTTGGTGCCCTCCGTTCGTTTACCATTGGTGGACGTGAAAGTGCCTCCATTGACGCTGATGAAACGCTTGACATTCTTCAAATCATTGCCATCCCTATCGACAACATCCACTGAGAAGACTTGACTTGGGTTGTCCGTAATGGTGCCTGACGCTGGAATCACATTGCTGAATCTGATCCTGGCTTTAGAGTTTCGGAGTTGTCGTTGCGGAAGCGCCTTTTCGGCGTCGTCACTGCCGACTCGTGCTGCCAAGCCACTCTCGCTGGATTCGGCTACGGCATCGAACGTGAAAAGAAATAACACGACGATCACTGACAGGAGGAGAGTACAAGCGTTATTCCTCATTTTGTTGTGGAGGGTCGGGAAGAGGGTCGGTTCCGCTATGACAATGAAGCACAATAGAGGTACTCGCACTCCAGTTTTGGGACCGAAACGCCCTTGGCATGATGAGGGGCTGAAGACCGACGGAGGCTCTCGATGTCTGCGGGCGGCCGGAGCTCTTCGCCATAATTGAAGAATGCCAGCGTGCCCAACGTAGATCTTGCCTTCGATGCACACGGTCGTCGGCTTAAAAGTTTGGTGGAAGCACACGTTCGCTATGTCTTCGTTTACCTCTCCTTCTAGCCGAAATCAATATGCCCGTATTGGGGAGGCATAGGATTGCGCACGAGGTCGTGACCGCCGGTCGTACTGGTATCTCCGAATTTTTCTGAGTAATTCGGGACGTAAAATACCCTCCATGCGTACCTCTACTAGTAGTAGCCATCGTACCAGGTAGCTTCCCTCGACGACCGGCGGAACAAAAATAGTAGCAATGCTATGACAAGGATATGTAATACATACTTGAGAAGGGCGTTCAGTAGTGTGCTGATAGCGCCGCCGCAATCTCTAGCAGCCAGAAGGAGGTGGTCCTTTGTTGCCGGTGGTTGTGGCTGGTCGTGTGAGTCGTCGTGGAGTTTCTTGGTCGATTTGGTCCTCGCGTCCTACCTCTACACTCGGCATATTACCTCTACACTATTGAAATAGATATCACTGTATATGTTTTCTTTTACACCATTCGCTGATACTTGGGTAGGTTGTCTTTTTCTTTCTCAGTTTCCTCAGCAATCGCCGCCAAAAAGTACTCTAGCAGTCCTCGCGGCTGCTCCTGCTGCCGCGCCCCCGCTGGTGGCGTCCGGAAGTACCGGTAGTAGCAATCCGTCGCCTTCGTCCTGCGGTTTGAGCCGCCAGTACTGAATACTGCACCATAGAATCCTCAAGCAGCTTCTTGATCTTCTTCGATGAAGCGTTTCCCCTTCCGTTCACCTAGCTAGTAGTACTAGGGTTATGCTGCAGTTGGATCTTCTTCCCACCACGGAGCCTGTGCTGCGTGGTGTTTGTTCCTTCTACATAGAGTGGTTACTATTCGGCTCGATGACCAGAATGTCTTCTACTCCTAGCGTAGTTGACACATAGCACTAGTATGAACCCTGTCAAGGGACGCGAATGGAGAACCATGATGGGTGTCGTAGTACGTACGCGCAACTAAAGGAGTATTGGGCGCGACTCTCGCTAGTGGGTTTACTACCGGTAGTAGATTCACAAAGATGGTACGCGCAATCAACGTTGGAGTGGTTGGTTCGTTAATTCGTTGGCAATCCGGTCACTATTTTGCCGAAATTAGTCCTAAATCCTAGTTTTAGGCGCAAGTAAAATTGGAGCACATTCAATTTCGTTGGTCCTGAACCCATCATTCCGTGCGAATTGCATTCCGTAGTAGCTCCCGTATCTCTGCCCTCGCTAACCGACCGCCGAGTCTATAGAATAAGCTGCAGTTGGATGTTCCCGGCGCCCATTTGGGCGCTGTGTCCTCCTCCTTCGTTCCATCGTTCGGAATGCATGTACTTCAATCTCCACCACAGCCAGGCGCGGAAAGGGTCCGAGCGCTACAGCGGAACCTCGTCGTCATCGCTCCTTCGCTTACCGCTGTTACTAGTAGCAGGGCACTTTCCACCGGTGTTAGTGAGAACCCGGAAAGAACGAAATGTGTGGCCCACCTTCTTCATCGCGGTTTGGACATCCACTTCCACCCAACCGACCCCGTCGTCCTTGAGGAATGTACCCCCTTGCGATTCGATCAAGCCGACGATTTCCATGCTCACTTGCTGCTTCACGGAGAATCCAGCACTTTCATACAATTCCTTTCGCTCAATGACTATCTTTCGTAATCGAACATTACCGACATGGATATATAACCCTCTACCGCGGCCCAGCAAAATATCGTTGTGTGAGGGCATTCCGACTCGAACGGGTTGAACCTCTTGATACTTCCCGTGTTCTTGCTTCTGCATCTCCACCTGTTTTAGAATTTGCTCTAGTAGAGCCCTCCGTCTCTGCCATTGACCTTGGCATAAATTCGGCAAAATTTCTCCATTTTCCGATATGGGAAAATCCGCGGTGGGGATGCCAAATGACCTCAAGCTAGCTTGTACTTCCTTGTGATTCCCTATGTGTTCCCGTACACGAATTCGTGTGAACATGCCTGCGGCAAACTTGAATACGGCGAACGTGGGTCTCAAAAGCATCGAGTCTGTACACAAGTGCGTGGCTTCAATTCGGAGTGGCAGGCCTGGAATAACTTTTCCCCATTCCCGATTTAGCTTTTGTCTCAGAGCCACCTCTTGCCATGTCAAAACCTGGCCGACGAGGTAACTTATGACCACGATACCTTTCTTCTGTGTTTCTTCATCTTCGCTGTGTACCATCATAACATAAAAACTCTTTTGCAGGACTGCCTTAACGGGGTATGTTTCTGGCTTTGCCAACCCAAACGAAACTAGTCGACCGGCCCGATCTCGAGATGGTAGAATGATTCTTCCCTTTCCCTCATATACACATAGAGCATTTAAAGCATCCTTTTCTAGGTCGTCCTGAGTAATATCCTTCACCAGCAAATCTGGGCCAAACAAATCCAACTTGACCTCAAAGAATTTCACAAAGCGGACAGCCGCCTTTTGGGCATCAAAGTGTTCCGCCCGAAGGAAACGTAATCTCAGCTTTCTATTCTGAACATAAGCAGAATTCATGTCCAGGGATTTCTTATAAGCGGTGGCATCGTCCATTCCATCAAGTTCTTTCTGGAATAAATGGAGGGACTGCTCTAATAATTCTGGCGTTTCTTCAACTTCAGAGGAAACCCCGTGTAGATCATCGTAGACCTTTTCTCGATACGTCGTGGAAAGTTGATTTAGCTCATGAGCTAGCAACGAATCGACATCCTCAGGGCTGAGATCTTTAACTTAATCTAGGGCGAAATTTTGACCAGCAAACAGAGCAATGTCGTCTTCGCCATCGTCGCCGTCCGACGATGAGAGATCGGGAGACGTTGTCTCCGTTTGACTTTGGTGGCTTCTCAGGGTCTCATCGAGCAACAATTCACCACAAGAGGAGCGAGAAAAACCGTCCTCCTGATCTCCCTGGTGGACGTGCAAGTTATCCATGTTAGGGTGATGGCAAGTTAGTGCATGTTTTCTTGAACAGCGGGGTGCCGTCAATGAGAGATAGATGGTTCAAATGAAAGTTGCTTTGCTGCTGCGATGGCATGTGTTGGGAAAAGCGATGCATCCGCGTGCCTGCCATGCCCGTGAAAGATGCGGTCGAATGAGTCCAATTGTCCGCCACGGACGGGCGGTCACATCCGTCGATCCGGCCCGGCATTAGATATGCTCATGAGAAACGAAATGATGCCCAATGCCATTCTCAATCAAAAACCTCCCTTCTTGTATGGCCCCATGTTGCGGATTTATTACGCTACAACCGGGGAGAACGGGGAAATACAGTATACTTTATCATACAAACTCAAAGGGCCCTTTTTGCCTAATCGTATTGAAAAGGTGGGGCATTATTTTATTCTACGTCACCGCGAAGCCGAGTCGAAAAGTCTAGTGCTTGTAGTTTTTTGTCATTAACTGACTGTTTCGGAATGGATCTGGCATCACGAGAAACGGCGAGAGAACCTTCTCAGCTGTGTATTACATATGACCATGTATTGTATCGACAAGCATGCAAGTAGCACGTGGTGTACCGGATTGCGTTCTTTAATTGAAATGACTTTTCGCCGCTTATTTCCCAAATGTCGGTCGTGCAGGAAATCCATCGATAATACCGGTACATAACTCATAGGTAGCTTCCCTCCAATAAAACGGTAGGCTGGTGTGGACCTTGAAGTCGACCCTTGCATCGATTCCTGCTCGCGGCAGATGCCTCTCAATTATTCAATGTGGACATACCCGTGCTATCGGTAGTACCGCAGAAGAATTCCAAACAACAGTACAGTAATTCGGATTCTCCGCCGCGGAGGGAGAAAATCCGATGTCGGCCGAACGCTCCAAATTTCGAGCCACAAAACGCAAATCGTGAACTCAGATCGAAGCTCTCTCCCGGGTCGTCGACGCCAACATAATTTCGCTCAATTTGGAACGACCTCATTGCTCGTCGCCGTTCAAAAAGATGTCCTTGAGTGAAGTCTCGCAACAAAAACTTCGGGCCTCTGGGCTTTCGGATGACGATGAGGAAAGTAAAGAAGGGTCCTCTCTCGTCGATCAAAGCAGCGGAAGTGGTACGGGAAGCCACAACGGAAGTACGACCGACACCAATCAAAGCGGACGACGCTCTGAGGATGATCCTGAAAACATCAAGAATGCTATAACGAAGAAGGAAAGCAGGCAGGTCTTTCGTCTTCGTATTGTTGTCGTCTTGATTCTCGTTGCGGCGGCAGCGTCCATTTCATTCGCGATCTACTACATTACTCGGAATGCTGAAATCGACACGTTTGAACAGCAGTACTCTGCGGTCGCCGACAAGATTATCGACTCTTTCCAACGCGTGCTTGTCGAAATGTCTGCAGTCAGCGGAATTGCAGTTGCCGCAACTGCCGAAACGCAAATGCATTATTCCGAGAACGGCGATGCCATTGAATCTGAGGCTGGCACATGGCCCTTTGTAACCATTTCGAATTTTCAGGAACGTGGCGGAAACGCCCAGACGCTTTCGGGAGCGCTCTATATTTCCATTAGCCCCATTGTTGAGGCAGAAGAGCTTGCGGACTGGGAACGATATGTCCTATCCGGCGCCAACTCCTGGATGTGAGTAACTCCACAAGAACAAGTTTAGGCCTCGTTCTCCTTCTTGTTGTGTGCTAACAACTCTTTTGTCAAGAATAGTGAGGAGGGAATAGCGTATCAAGAACAGCTTGGTCTCAACGGATTCGTTGACTCGGAACAGGTGGCGGCGAGTTGGCTGACCCATTCCTCGGTCGACCCGCTTCATTCGTTTGATGGATCCGGCAAAGCAGTCCTTTCCGCGGCGGACGGGCCGTTTTTGCCACAATGGCAGACATTTCCCGTTCTACAGACAAGTCAGGTCAACGTAAACTTATTCGAAGATCTCGCGACTTCACAACCAGCTAGAGACTGCATTGCCTCCAAGTCAGCAGTACTCGGTGGTTTCGTGCACGGTCCTCCAGGGCCGACGACCCACCCGGATCGAACAACAGCTTTCTTCGCCACCCTTCGAAGCATGTATGAGGGCAAGCAGGCCGAGTATCTTGGCGATCCCATGTCGCACCTATTCATTCCCATCTACGAAACCTTGATTGGCTTTGACCGGGAGGTAGTCGCAGTTCTTAAGTCCACCATCCATTGGCGTGCCTACATGAGGAACCTCCTGGACAAAAACAGTCATGGAGTCAATGTGGTGGTCGAGAACGCCTGTGATGGGAACTTTACATACTACCTTGATGGTACTGAAGCCTATGTAGTAGGCTTTGGCGACAAGCACGATCGAACTTTTTCCGATTACGAGATAACCGGCAAATTTCTCACGGACGTCCTTGATGACGGTACCATGGAGGGCATCCCCTTTAATCAACTCGGTTGCCCCTACACCTTTCACGTGTACCCCACACAAGAATATCTGGACCACTACACTACCAGTGCACCAATTATCATCAGCTTGTCGGTGGCAGCTGTCTTTCTCTTTGCTATCGCCATGTTCTTCGTCTACGACCATCTTGTCGAGCGCCGACAGAAGATGGTGTTGGCCAAGGCCACACAGAGCACTGCCATTGTGAGCTCACTTTTCCCCAGGCAGGTCCGCGACCGCTTGCTCGCCATCGAGAGCGACAAGAGAAAGAGCGATGCCATGGTGGCTCCGAACCACAAACTCAAGTCTTTCCTGAGTGGCAACTCTGGTGAACACGCTAGTGAACAACCCATCGCTGACTTCTTTCCTCGGTGAGTCGCCATTATAATTTTTGTATACGGACATTTGGTTTGATGGAGTTGTCTCTAACCCGATGCCGATCAATCATTTCTGTCCTTACTAGATGTACTGTCTTGTTCGCCGACATCGCTGGCTTTACGGCTTGGAGCTCATCCCGTGAACCAGCTCAAGTGTTCTTATTGCTCCAGACGGTGTACAGTGCTTTTGACTCCATCGCGTATGTTTCAATGCTCTTGTACTCATATTTGTCGTGGCTTTGCTCGAGATTGTTGTCGTCTCACTTGTTGTTGTTCGGTCATCTCTCTGACGTTCCACAGAAAGAGGCGCCGGGTTTTCAAAGTCGAGACGATTGGGGACTCTTACGTTGCCGTCACAGGTTTGCCCGAACCACAATCCCATCATGCCAGTATAATGGCAAGATTTGCCTGGGACTGCCTCATTCGCATCGGCGAAGTCACCAAGGAGCTTGAGGTTTCCCTTGGGCCTGACACCGGTAAGTTCATTGCCAGACTCGTCCAAAGCCTGCATTTCACTCGCACTTAACACTATTGTCCGGATGCAGGCGATCTTTCCATGCGTTTCGGTTTGCACAGTGGAGCTGTGACGGCCGGAGTTCTGAAGGGAGACAGAGCACGCTTTCAGCTGTTTGGCGATACGGTTAACACTGCCGCGCGGATGGAGAGTACCGGAATGAAAGGAAGGATTCATGTCTCCGAAAGCACTGCACAAATTCTTAAATCGGCCGGAAAAGAAGGATGGCTTACCAAGCGCGAAGATGCCGTGGTTGCTAAAGGCAAGGGGGTACTTACTACATATTGGCTGGCTATTAAGACCGGAATCCGCACAAGCAGTAGTGCAGCTTCGGCGGATGAGTTTGTTGATCGCGTCGAGGAGCCGGGAAAATCGATGACAATCGACGATGCCAATCGCATCAGTCTCAAGCAGACTCGTCTGATCGATTGGATTACGGACATTCTCACTGAGAACATCAAAAAGATTGTGATTATCCACCAGCGGTGTGGCAAAGGCGCAATGGTCAATGATGACCTACGGTATGAATCCCCCGAGGGCATGATTTGCCTCGACGAAGTACAAGGAGCAATCAGCATGCCAAAGTTCGATGCAAAGGTGGCTGACGCGGCCCTTGACTCAAGAACGATAGAGATCCCTTACGACATTTTGGAAGCACTTCGTGAGTATGTCGGCATGATAGCTGGCGCCTACCGCGATAATCCGTTCCACAATTTTGAGGTAAGCTGGTGATGCGTTGAACCCTAACGTCCTCTTGAGTTTGGCACTCATACCTTCACTCTTCGTTAAGCACGCTTGTCATGTGACGATGTCGGTGAATAAACTTTTGAGTCGGATCGTGACACCCGACTTGGCTAGTCCTCTTGACTCCGGAAGCACGAGGAAAGATCTCAAGGACGTCGCTGCCGAAATCCATAATTTCACTCACGGTCTAACTTCAGACCCAATGGCTGTATTCTCAATCGTCTTTTCAGCACTTATTCACGACGTCGATCATCAAGGAGTCTCAAATGCCCAGCTTATCAAGGAAGAGCCTGAGATGGCAAAACACTATCGAAACAAGAGCGTTGCCGAGCAAAACTCTCTAGACGTGGCTTGGGACATGCTCATGCAAGAACGCTTTGACAAGCTTCGCAAGTATATCTTTGAAACCAATGCCGAACTGATGCGCTTCCGCCAGCTGATCGTCAATGTCGTGCTTGCTACTGACATCTTTGACAAGGAGCTTGGCCAACTCCGCAAAGATCGCTGGCAGCGTGCCTTCCACGGGGGTGGGAACTTGTCCGACGAAGTCGTCAATGACTTACGAGCAACTATTGTGCTCGAACACATCATCCAAGCATCGGACGTCAGCCATACAATGCAGCACTGGCACGTCTACCAAAAGTGGAATCGGAAATTATTTGCGGAAATGTATCGCGCTTTCAAGGCCGGTCGAATGGGATCGGACCCAAGCGCTTTCTGGTACCAAGGGGAGCTCGGGTTCTTCGATAACTATGTGATTCCACTTGCTAAGAAGTTGAAAGAGTGTAACGTCTTTGGTGTTAGCAGCGATGAATATCTCGGTGAGTGCCGCTTTACGATCTTTGCGTTCCTAAATGTCGGATAGCCAGGCTGACTTTGGACGACTTCGTTTTGCTTGCTCCCAATTCACAGGTTATGCTGAACGAAACAGAAGCGAGTGGGCCGAGCGCGGGGAAGAAATCTTGAGCAAGATGATCGAGGAGCTGGAAGGAGGATCAGATCAGACGAAAGGGGGGCTTGACCGAAGTAGCTACTTGACTGGTGAAAGCGTGAAGGCAACTGATACTGCGTCGTCGACATCGTCCACTAGAAACGGCGACGACGACATGGTTTAGTGTGCCACTGGGTGAATAATCTCGCCAGTCTCCTCGCCACTATCCTGTGAATGCGGCGTATCAGACCATTAGCGGGTCTTATATAGAGGGTCGATTGCCAGCAGGTAGTTATGTTTGCCGTAGAATGTCTTATAGTGTTTCTTTCAACGCTCTCGCCACGATCGATCCCGTATATCTGCGATTGTAAAGTATACGTCGGCTAGACCTTCCGCGACGACGTTTGTACCCACGATCATGGAAGCGAGAGGAAGCAAGGCGACGCCATGCTGGTTCCAAGCCACAAACTCAAAGTGATTCTTGACTGGCAAGTTTGAAGCAAAAAGTGGAGAAAAGCTGATTGGTCATTTCTTCCCCCGCGGTACGTCGTGAGATCAATTCGCGAACTTGAAATGTTCAACAAGTTCAGTCTCGGGGTGCTCTTGCTATCGTCCTTTTCTATGGCACCGAGCTTCTCGCTTACAATGCCGGATTTGCGCCTACCGGTAGGTGCTCTTTCCGGGCGCCCGCTCAAGGGTTCTTCCTTTTGCAGACTCTCTCTGTCATTGACCGAAGGTCAATGCGTTGGGGGAGTGTAACATTCATAGGTTGAGAGCTCCCCTCGTAACGTTGGTCGCCATTGGTTTGTCGTGCTATGTCGCAGTGACAGTCCTTGACGCATCACGCGCGCTTTAGGATGGCAACGTTTTTGCCTGGGCGATTTGACGATTGCCTTCATCGATTGAAAAAACACCATGTACTTGGACGATAGCGCTTGGCCCGGATACGACCGACTTTGCCCATGAGATTTGGAATGCACAGTGGAGCAACGGCACAGGGCCCGGCCCGTTCCAGCTGTTGGAGTGGAGAGAGGTGTTTACCGGAGTTTGAAGCAGGTCCCTCAAACTGACCAAAATGCTCAACAGGCGTTTTGTTGAAGGAGAAAATTGGTGCGTAGCTCGCGCGCTACTAGCGCTAGCGCACAGGCGCTCGCGAAGAACGACAGAGATTCAACAACAGACCTTCACAGCCTCGAATCATCAACGAATCTTTGGCGCGAGAAGACTTGATTCCGACCAGAAACAAAACACCGATCTACTTTTCCGCATTCCAAGAGGGCACATCACGCACGCTCACTGCCATTTACATTTACCCCCTTTGCGATACAAGGACCGGACGATTCTGGGTTGGAACTACGACACTTTCCTTTCGCAGCAATTGAATAGCGACCCTCGCCAAAGAACAACTTCCAGCCTCTAAGGAAACATCAATATGAAGGGAGAGGAGCTCGACAAGGATGCCAGTTTCAAGGAGGGCCAAATCGCTGATGATTCCAGCAGCAATCAAAGCACAAGCGGTGCGGGCAGTAGCGGAGGAACCGACAGTCAATTGGACAGCACTTCTGAATTCACGAGCGTTCATTGGGACGATGATACCCAGACCATTAAGAATGCTCTTGCGAAGCAGGGAACCAAGGAAGTCTTCCGCCTTCGTGTTTTGGTGATTCTGTTGCTTGTTGCAGCTGCCACATCGATTAGCGTGACTGTTTACTACATTATCAGGAATGCCCAGATTAACGAATTCGAACAGAATTATGAGGCCCTTGCGTCGAAAGTGTTGGATGCAATGCAAGAAGTGATGATTCAAATGGCGGCTGTATCCGGACTTGCTGTAGCGGCGACTGCTGAAACCCAAACGCACTACTATTTTGCAGAAGATGGGACGATTGCGAACGTCTCCTCACCCCCACAGCAGTGGCCTTATGTCACCATCTCCAGCTTTCAGGAACGCGCTGGGAATGCCCAAGCCTTGGCAGGAGCAATTTATGTTAGCATATGCCCCATTGTCACCTCGGAGCAGCTTTCTGAGTGGGAACGATACGTGCATTCGGATGCGAACTATTGGATGTAAGTTTCAAATTGTTTTGTGTCAATCACCCGGATACGCAAAATACCAACTGAGATTCCGTCTCGCCTCTTCGATTGACGTAGTCAGGAGGGACTGACCTTCCAAGATAAGCAAGGTTTAAACGACTTTGTGGATCCAGAAGAAGCCAGGAAGAATTGGCTGACAACAGGGGCCGTTGATCCCCTTCATACCTTTGATGCAGCGGGAAGGGCCGTTCTCTCGGCTATGGATGGACCTTTCATACCGCGCTGGCAAACATCCCCCGTCCTACAGACCAGCATGGTGAATGAGAATGTTTTTGAAAACCCCCAGGTCGGTTCGACTGCTCGGGATTCTATCGCAAGCAAAGCTGCCGTTCTAGGCGGTTTTAGGTTTGCTCCGCCAGGCTCTACTTCCCATCCGGACCCAACGACTTCGTTCTACGCGACTCTTTTGAGCATGGCTCAACAGGAGCAAACCGAGTACCTTGGCGACCCTATTTCCAATCTTTTTATTCCTATCTTTGATAGATTGGATGGGGGCGAAAACAGAGAGGTAGTAGCTGTTTTGAAGTCGACCATTCACTGGGCATCCTACCTGCGAAACATCCTTCCCAGCACCAATAAGGGCGTGACGGTCGTCGTTGAGAATGCTTGCGACGGAAATTACACATATTTTCTCGATGGGACTGAAGCATACGTCGTTGGCTCCGGAGATCAACACGAAAAGGAATTTTCGATGTATCAAGTTTCGGGTCAGTTCACCACTGACGTCCTTGATGACGGGACGATTGAAGGTATCGAACTCAACCAAGAAGGCTGCCCGTACACGTTCCATGTATACCCGACAGAGAAGGATTACAATTCACACGCCACTAATTCCCCGGTTATCATCAGTATTTCCGTGGCGGCCGTTTTTCTCTTTACGATTATCATGTTCTTCGCATACGACCATCTCGTTGAACGTCGGCAGAAGTTGGTGTTGGCCAAGGCTACCCAAAGTACCGCCATCGTCTCTTCGCTCTTTGTAAGCATCGCGACCAATTCAATGTGCTCTCGTCATGGCAACCCCCTCTCACTATCCCGTTCTTCTCCAAACGCACAGCCCAAGCAAGTCCGAGACCGTCTCTTGGCAATGGAAAATGACAAGCGCAAGGGAAACGCGCTCTTGGCCCCAACGCATAAACTTAAGTCATTCTTGAGCGGAGCTGCCGTTGGAGTAGAGGACCCAAGCGCTCAGCCCATTGCTGATTTCTTTCCAAATTGGTAAGCCGTTAATGTTCGGGGACTGCGTTTGGTCTTGTACGTTGTTCCTCCTCTCATGGATTTTCTCCAAAACATAGCACCGTCTTCTTTGCAGACATCGCTGGGTTCACTGCCTGGAGCTCCTCCAGGGAGCCCGCACAGGTGTTTTTCCTTCTACAGACCATTTACACCGAGTTCGATAAAATCGCAAAGAGGCGAGGTGTCTTCAAGGTGGAGACGATTGGGGACTCTTACGTTGCTGTCACAGGTTTGCCCGAACCTCAATCACACCACGCCACCATCATGGCCAGATTTGCTTGGGACTGCCTCATTCGCGTCGGCGAGATCACGAAGGAGCTCGAGGTGTCGCTTGGGCCGGACACAGGCGAATTATCAATGAGATTGGGCCTGCATAGCGGCTCGGTTACAGCCGGAGTCCTCAAGGGAGACAGAGCACGGTTTCAACTGTTCGGGGATACTGTCAATACTGCTGCTCGTATGGAGAGTACTGGCGAGAAAGGCCGTATCCAAGTTTCTGAAGCGACTGCTAACATCCTGATCGAGTCTGGCAAGGAATCTTGGCTGACACCACGCGACGACAAAGTTAGCGCCAAAGGAAAGGGCGTTTTGAAGACGTACTGGCTCGCTTTGAAGGTCGGGACTGCCACCAGCCGTGGTTCCTCTGGCAACGGGGACAGCCGACACTTTTCTTCGGGTGAATTTGAAACGTCGAATCGCCTCGACATGAAAGAGTCAAGATTGATCGATTGGATGTGTGAGATTCTCCTTGATCACTGTAAAAAGATTGTAGTAGTTCGTGAACGCTGTGAACCTGGAACTGTGGCCCAGGAGGCCCTTTACTTTCAACGTGCTGAAGGCAGGACTTGTTTGGATGAAGTGCAAGACGTCATTCGCATGCCCGAGTTCAGCGCCAAAGTCATGGATGCCGCGCTAGACTCGAATGAAGTAAAGGTTCCTTTTGCTATCTTGGAAGACCTTCGCGAGTACGTAACGGTAATTGCCAGGATCTATCGAAACAACCCCTTCCACAATTTTGAGGTAAGCTCCAGCATGGTTTCACTCTGTTGGCGAGAGGACGCGTAGGCTCACCTTGATTTTGCTTTTCAAAAACTAAAGCACGCATGTCACGTTACAATGAGCGTCAGTAAACTACTGTCGAGAGTGGTGACACCGGACCTGAAAGCTCAGGACGTGAAGAGCTTGCGAAAAGGACGGAACGAGCTTGCGGCCGGGATCCACAATTTCACCCACGGAATCGCGTCAGACCCCATGGCTTTTTTTTGCCATTGTCTTTTCGGCACTGATTCATGATGTCGACCACCGGGGAGTCTCCAATGTACAACTCATGAAAGAAGAGCCAAAAATGGGCGATCGCTACCATGGCAAGAGTGTAGCCGAGCAAAACTCGTTGGATATCGCGTGGGACATGCTCATGCATGATAGGTTTGAGAAGCTTCGAAAGTTTATCTTTGCCACCAAGTCTGCGATGATGAGGTTTCGTCAGTTGATTGTGAACGCGGTATTGGCCACCGATATCTTCGATAAGGAGCTGGGGGACCTTCGCAAGGATCGATGGAATCGTGCCTTCCATGGGGACGGCAGCTTGAATTTGTCTCTGAAGAACGATCTGCGTGCTACCATTGTCATCGAACACATTATTCAAGCGTCCGATGTAAGCCATACCATGCAGCACTGGCACGTCTATCAAAAGTGGAACCGCAAGCTGTTTGAAGAAATGTATCAGGCCTGGAAGAATGGGCGAATGGGCGCCGATCCAAGGACATTTTGGTACAAGGGTGAGCTCGGATTCTTCGACAACTACGTGATTCCTCTAGCCAAGAAATTGAAGGAATGCAACGTATTTGGTGTAAGCAGTGATGAATATTTGGGTTACGCCGAGCGAAACCGAGCCGAATGGGCTGAGAAGGGGGAGGATATCGTGAAGAAACTCATCGAAGAACTTGATAGTGAGAAGGCGCATAAGCCAGCGACCAGCCAGTAACTACCCAGCAACACCAGTATTGGGTGACGCAAGTGACACACAGCCTGATGCCTGCACGCATCTGGGAGCTGGTTACTCTCAAGTAGCGAGAAGAGCTACATGCAATCACAACCTTTAGGATTACAAGGGGATAAAAATAATCCATTAAAACATCCAATAGTATGCAGAAGTAGTGTAGGCGAGAGCATCATCCGCAGATAATCATTCTTGTCAAGCAAATAAACCAATAGTCAAGGTATCTGCTATCCGGAGATTGCGTTCTCTTTTCGCGTTTCAACTATTGATCAAATCCTAGTCGAGTAGTGGATGGGTTCGCCGACGAAAGAGAAACCAAATATGTGGCGTGTGCCCCCCCCTCCCCCCCCCCCACTCATCGCATCGCCCAAAAATGTAGAATCGTGGCGCTGCGATTGTACTTGGTCATTGGTGATAGCCAAAATTCGTATCCACGTCTCTCTCCTCTCCGTCGCAGGAAATTTGACTGACGACAACAACGTCCCATCCCATGTCGTGCAGATGCAAACGAAGCATTCGTACAAGGACAAACTCCAGAGCACGATCAACTCCATTGTGATTGACTCGTCGTGTTGGCAGCATGGCACGCCCACCTCGGTCTGAATGCCACAATTCAGCAATACCCGGTTATGGTAGTTTCTTTCTTGTTTCGCGCTGTTCGTTCCCAATGTCTGTTGTTGTCATGATGGTAGATGAGGACGCCTCTTGATGTCATCCCCGGTAGCGGACGCGGCGCCGTTACTTCTGTTGTTACAAGGTTGTTGAACACCAATCTGAGGCGAGACAACTGTCAAAGTATCGTTGTATTTCGTGCCTATTATATCAATGCCTTCAGCCGTGGCCATGAGCTGTGACCATTGTTGAATGTCGGCGGGAGTAGGGATTCTGGATGCTTTTGTGGTACCGAAACATGCAGCTGACTTCTTTGGGGAAGGCTTTCATCACGGCCGGGGAAAACGCACCTGCATTTTTGCTGGGTTTGCGGGGGGCTGCCATGTTGCTGTTGGAGAAAGCATTCAATCTACCTACAAGCGATTCGCAAGATCATGTATCGTCGGCCTTTTCAAGGTAAACCATTTCTAAACGTGGCAGTACTGTAGCTATTGGACAGAAGCAAGGGGATTGCATCTCTCTATGGAAGGCCACGACCCCTTCAAGGAGAAAGCATCCAAGGCACAAAGCGTGCCATTATGCGATCGGCAAAAAATCGGAAACAACATCCCTGCAAAATTGCCAGCTTATTGCCCCTGGGTTCCTATGTACACGTCTCAAACGACATAAAAAGTCATGTGGATAAATTCTTTTGATATCTTGCATGAATACACATAACTAAAAGTTCCGCTCACAATTTAACGAACTAGTACCTGGTAAGTATGTCCGTAAACGTACGAGGTAAGCCACCTGCCCGAGGAGACTGGACACGATTGTAAAAATACCAGAATGAATCTCAACTTCGCAACAAGCGAATCATCCATGAATCTATGGCGAAATAATGCTTTTCTGACCAATACAACAACATGATACACGGGTCTTGTTGCGGATTCCAAGGAAGGCACATTACAAAAAAGCTTCACACCGATATTACCAGGTCAAAGACCACCTCATCAGCCACCCGTTCTCAAAAATCCTTGTAATATTCTTCGCAGCAGATTCAGGGTTGGAACGAAACTTTCTGTTACCAAGAAGAATTAAAAAGCGACGATCGCGAAAGAACTATTTCCAAGCACCTCAGGAAACACCAGAATGAAGGAAGAGGAGGTCCTTGCCGATGATTCCAGCAGCAATCAAAGCACAAGCGGTGCGGGCAGTAGCGGAGGAACCGACAGTCAATTCGAGAGCACTTCTGAAACCCAGAACAGCAGCGTTCAACGGGACGATGATACCCACACCATCAGGAATGCTCTTGCGAAGCAGGGAACCAAGGAAGTCTTCCGTCTTCGTGTTTTGGTGATTCTGTTGCTTGTTGCAGCTGCTACATCTATTAGTGTGACTGTTTACTACATTATCAGGAATGCCCAGATTAACGAATTCGAACAGAATTATGAGGCCCTTGCGTCGAAAGTGTTGGACGCAATGCAAGAAGTGATGATTCAAATGGCGGCTGTATCCGGACTTGCTGTGGCGGCGACTGCTGAAACCCAAAAGCACTACTATTTTGCAGAAGATGGGACGATTGCGAACGTCTCCACTCCCCCACAGCAGTGGCCTTATGTAACCATCTCGAGCTTTCAGGAACGCGCTGGGAATGCCCAGACCTTGGCAGGAGCAATTTATGTTAGCATATGCCCCATTGTCACCTTGGATCAGCTTTCTGAGTGGGAACGATACGTGCACTCTGATGCGAACTACTGGATGTAAGTTTCCAAAAATCATCTGCCAATATTCGCGAGGATTCGCAAAATACCAACTGAGATTCCGTCTCGCCTCTTCGATTGACGTAGTCAGGAGGGACTGACCTTCCAAGATAAGCAAGGTTTAAACGACTTTGTGGATTCAGAAGAAGGCAGGAAGAATTGGCTGACAACAGGGGCCGTTGATCCCCTTCATACCTTTGATGCAACGGGAATGGCCGTTCTATCTGGTCTGAATGGACCTTTCTTACCGCGCTGGCAAACATCCCCCGTCCTACAGACCAGCATGGTGAATGAGAATGTTTTTGAAAACCCCCAGCTCTCGTCGACTGCTCGGGATTCTATCGCAAGCAAAGCTGCCGTCCTAGGCGGCTTTAGGTTTGCTCCGCCAGGCTCTACTTCCCATCCGGACCCAACGACTTCGTTCTACGCGACTCTTTTGAGTATCGCGCAACAGGAACAAACCGAGTACCTTGGCGACCCCATTTCCAATCTTTTCATACCTATCTTTGATAGATTGGATGGGGGCGGAAACAGAGAGGTAGTAGCTGTTTTGAAGTCGACCATTCACTGGGCATCCTACCTGCGAAATATCCTTCCCAGCACCAATAAGGGCGTGACGGTCGTCGTTGAGAATGCTTGCGACGGAAATTACACATATTTTCTCGATGGGACTGAAGCATACGTCGTTGGCTCCGGAGATCAACACGAAAAGGAATTTTCGATGTATCAAGTTTCGGGTCAGTTCACCACTGACGTCCTTGATGACGGGACGATTGAAGGTATCGAACTCAACCAAGAAGGCTGCCCGTACACGTTCCATGTATACCCGACAGAGAAGGATTACAATTCACACGCCACTAATTCCCCGGTTATCATCAGTATTTCCGTGGCGGCCGTTTTTCTCTTTACGATTATCATGTTCTTCGCATACGACCATCTCGTTGAACGTCGGCAGAAGTTGGTGTTGGCCAAGGCTACCCAAAGTACCGCCATCGTCTCTTCGCTCTTTGTAAGCATCGCGACCAATTCAATGTGCTCTCGTCATGGCAACCCCCTCTCACTATCCTGTTCTTCTCCAAACGCACAGCCCAAGCAAGTCCGAGACCGTCTCTTGGCAATGGAAAATGACAAGCGCAAGGGAAACGCGCTCTTGGCCCCAACGCATCGACTTCAGTCATACTTGAGTGGAGCTGCCACTGGAGTAGAAGACCAAAGCGCTCAGCCCATCGCTGATTTCTTTCCAAGCTGGTACGTCATTATCGTTCGTCGAATGCTTTTGGTCTCCTATGCTGCTTCTCTGATGGACCTTTCTCCAAAATTTAGCACCGTCTTTTTTGCAGACATTGCTGGGTTCACTGCCTGGAGCTCTTCCAGGGAGCCCGCGCAGGTGTTTCTCCTCCTCCAGACAATTTACTCCGAGTTCGATATCATAGCAAAGAGGCGAAGTGTCTTCAAGGTCGAGACGATTGGGGACTCGTACGTTGCCGTCACAGGTTTGCCCGAACCACAATCCCATCATGCCAGTATAATGGCACGATTTGCCTGGGACTGCCTCACTCGCATCGGCGAGATCACCAAGGAGTTAGAAGTTTCACTTGGGCCTGACACGGGTAAGCACAATGCCAGATTCGTCCAACGCCTGCAGTTCACTCGCACTTAACATTATTGTCCGGATACAGGTGATCTCTCCATGCGCTTTGGTTTGCACAGTGGATCGGTGACAGCGGGAGTACTGAAGGGAGACAGAGCACGCTTCCAACTGTTTGGGGATACAGTCAATACTGCCGCGCGGATGGAGAGTACGGGCGAGAAAGGTCGTATCCAAGTTTCGGAATCGACGGCCAAGATTCTCATCGAGTCTGGCAAGGAAGCATGGCTGACACCACGCGAAAACAAAGTCAGCGCCAAAGGAAAGGGTGACCTGAGTACGTACTGGCTCACTCTCAAGACTGGGGTTAGGACTTCCATCAGCCGTGGTTCCTCTGGCAATGGAGACAGCCGGCACTTGTCCAATCTTTCGTCGAGCGAATTCGAAACGTCGAATCGCCTCGACATGAAGGAGTCAAGATTGATCGATTGGATGTGTGACATCCTCCTAGATCACTGCAAAAAGATTGTCATCGTTCGCGAGCGCTGTGCGCCTGGAACTGTGGCTCCAAAAGACGACCTTACGTTTCAACCCCTGCAAGGCAGGACTTGCTTGGAGGAAGTGCAAGACGTCATGCGCATGCCCGGGTTCAGCGCCAACGTTATGGATGCCGCACTGGATTCGAATCAAGTGAAGGTTCCGGTCACTATTTTGGAAGATCTTCGGGAGTATGTGACGGTCATTGCCAGGATGTATCGAAACAACCCCTTCCATAATTTCGAGGTAAGCATCCGCAGAATGCCTTTTACTCCGTGAAAAAGACGACGCGTTGACTCATCTTGTGTTTTCCTTATTACACAATACGTTCAGCACGCATGTCATGTCACAATGAGCGTCAGCAAACTACTCTCAAGAGTGGTGACCCCAGACCTAATCAACGCTCGAGACAATAAAAAGAGCTTGAGAAAGGGTCGCGATGAGGTTGCCGCCGAGATTCACAATTTCACACACGGAATCGCATCCGACCCCATGACGTCGTTTGCCATTGTCTTTTCGGCACTGATTCACGATGTTGACCATAGGGGAGTCTCCAATGTACAACTCATGAAAGAAGAGCCGGAACTGTCCAAACGCTACCACGGCAAGAGTGTCGCCGAGCAAAATTCGTTGGATATCGCGTGGGACATGCTCATGCATGATAGGTTTGAGAAGCTTCGAAAGTTTATCTTCGCCACCAATTCGGCGATGATGAGGTTTCGTCAGTTGATTGTGAACGTGGTGCTGGCCACCGATATCTTCGACAAGGAGTTGGGGGACCTTCGCAAGGATCGATGGAATCGTGCCTTCCATGGGGACGGCAGCTTGAATTTGTCTCTGAAGAATGATCTTCGTGCTACAATCGTCATTGAGCACATTATTCAAGCATCCGATGTGAGCCACACTATGCAGCACTGGCATGTCTATCAGAAGTGGAACCGCAAGCTGTTTGAAGAGATGTATCAGGCCTGGAAGAATGGGCGAATGGGCGCCGATCCAAGGACATTTTGGTACAAGGGTGAGCTCGGATTCTTCGACAACTATGTGATTCCTCTAGCCAAGAAATTAAAGGAATGCAACGTGTTTGGTGTAAGCAGTGATGAATATTTGGGTTACGCCGAGCGAAACCGAGCCGAATGGGCCGAGAAGGGGGAGGATATCCTGAAGAAACTCATCGAAGAACTTGACAGTGAAAAGTCTGACAGACCAGTCGCGTCGCCAGATAGCAGCAGTCCCACTCGTTTGGTGGATAACGACAAGCCGGATGAGCCTGTGGCGCCAGTGACCAGCGTGCTGGATGACACTGTTTGTACCCTGTCCGATTCTTCCAGTGGACTCACCTGTTCCGCGTAATATGGCGACAGGTTCTTGTCTGCCACTCAGATAGCGAGAGCAACTACATGCTTGCAATAAAAAAGCCTAGGATTATGGGGGGAAGTACAAATAATGCATCAACACATCATCCATAACCATAGAGAAAGAGTGTATGGAGGCGAGAGCATCATCATCCCTCGTCATCGTCATAGAAAGGCATTTGCTGCCTTCTTTTGCGTAGCGAACGTGTGATGAAGCACTGACCAAGCTTTTTAGTCATTGTGGTCGCTTGCGGAGGCCGGCGGGAGGGAGGACAGACTTTCCAATCCTCATGTTCAGGTTATGAGCTTTATCCACGCGCGTGCTAGTTTAGCTCTGGCGTGATATGATTGGATTGGTTGCATGATTTTTTAGCTTTGCCGTATTTTGATTGGTTTCATTAAACCTGAAATGATTGGTCAATGTGTGCCTCAAAGCGGATTTGCATTGCATTTGTTGATTACATTGCTGTTGTTGTGTGTTGATTGTCCCAACATCATTACCAGTGTCGACATTATCCACCATGTCCTCTTCTACTTCTTCTTTAGAAGCCCGTTTGGCCGCGTTGGAGACCAAACTGGGCGTGGCTGGTCGTAGCAACGACGAGGATGCCGAGGCGCGCTTGTCGGCCCTCCAAGGTCAACTGGACAAATTCGCGTCGCCGCAATACAAAAGTCTCTGGAAGGAATCGTTCCAGCTACTGGAAGAATTGGATCCGTCCATCGGCTTGACACATCAACAACAACCTTTGTTGTACAAACGTCAACAAGTCTTGGCAGCCTCCGAGACCTTGGGACAAGACATGGCGCATTTAGCTCAGATTTTGCAGTTGCTGTCGTTGAAACAGCACCAAGCCCAAAATCAACCAGCAGCAGACAGTCAGAAACTTCGTTTGGACGATGTGACGCAAGCTCCTATTTTGACTAGCATTTCTGTTTCGAGCGAAGAACAGCGGCGATTGGATGCATTGAGAGTGACGCTGGAAGATTTGAATGCTCGAGCGCAGAGAGCCACGTTGAAATTACAACAATTGCTTGAGACGTATCATGTCGTGGTAGCGGCGGCATCGGAAAAGTGTATTTTGGCCGATGAAATGCTGGCCATGAAGGAACAACAAAAGCAATAATGGCAAAAACGGGTATACTATTATGATAAACCGCGTGTCCAGCAAGTAGAGATGTAGGTCCCGACCATTTGTCCCCTTTTCATCAAAGCTACTCTATCCCAGTCGAATAGCATTGGAATAGCTAGCTAGGTATATATAGGTTCATGTTGTTGAAAAGCAACCCTGCTAGCTAGATAAAAGGCGTGCAAGTAAAAGCAATAATGGCAAAAACGAACGGCTATTTAGCTAGGGGAGAAATTGATTCCGTCCATTCGTCCCCTGAACAAGAGTACATTAACCTAACCTCCTCTAGTCTGGGCTAATCGCATTTGACTAGCTAACTAGATACGACAGTCATGTGTCTAGCGATAAAAGAGGGCGCGGTGGTACTCTAGACAATGAGAGTTGATATAAAAGCCTAGCAATAGCAGCGGCAATGCGATGTTTGGATTAGAAACGGGCAAACTACTGCTACTATAGAATTGGACACAAATATAGAAGAGGCAGTGATACAATTAACTATGCACATGAGACCTTAGGTCGGATAATTCAAGAAAGGAGGGATGTGCTGGGAAAAAAGGAGAGAGAAGTTATCCATGCCGAAATGGACATGTGTGTGGCATGAAGGAAGGAAGGAAGCAAGCAAATTTGATCTGTTGTTGTGCTTTATTTCGGAAGCTCGTCCCCATATCGTTCCATAACAGACGCTCGTTTGACTTTGTAACTTTGCGTCAATTGACCATTTACCATGGCAAAGGGCTCCAGCGTCAAATAGGCGGCTCCAACTTGCTCCCACGCTCGAAAGTCAGAAGTAGCCGTCTTGATGCTAGCCATGAGTGCAGTCTGCAGTTCCTTGTCTTTACGCAGTTTTGCCGAAGCGCTGCGCAGCAGAGCCGCGTTTGTTTCAAAGTCGGCTTCTGAACATTTGGGGTCATTGACGGCTTCATTGGCTTGTTGGAGTTGAGCACCTTCCTCGGCCGCCAAGTAGCCGGCATTGGCCAGTTCGGAGGGACTCAATACCGTAATGGCGACTAGTCGACGTCCATCTTGGCCCGTCAACATGACTTGCTCAACTAGATCGGAGGCACCCAAGACGGCATCTTCAATCGGTTGCGGTTCAATGTTTTCTCCATTGGACAAGACAATTGTATCCTTGGCCCGTCCAGTCAAGATCAAATCGCCAGTAGCTGGATTGATCCTTCCCAAATCACCCGTATCGAACCAGCCGTAACGATCAATCGCCTTGGAAGTCGCTTCAGGGTTTTTGTAATAGCCCTTCATGACTTGAGGACCGCGCCCAATAACTACACCAACTTGCCCGATGGGTAGGGATTTGCGATCCGATTCGGCCGTGGCCTTGCTTTCTGGGTCCACTACTCGGACTTCAGTATCTAAGCAGGGCTTACCACAGCAGCCGGCCGTGACCAAGTTGGCATCGGCGCGACGATAAGCCAGCAATGGCGAACATTCCGTCAAGCCATATCCTACCAGGATGTTAAAACCAGCAGCTTCATAGAAGGTTTCCAGAGAGCCTGCCAAGGCAGATCCACCTGAAATAATCGTCTTCAAGTTGCCACCAAAGCCCTGTTGAACTTTGGACCACACTAACTTGTCGCCAACCGCATTCAATGGAGCCAAGGCGACCAGAGTAATCTTGCTCGCCAATCGCCTCAAACCACTCGAGGTTTCATCGTTCACTACCAAACCTTTGCTAATTTTGGAATGCACCGCCCGCGCCGTACCCGTCTTGGTAAACAAGCTAGACAAGGCCTTGACAGCAGCACTGCCCGATGAAAACTTGTCTTGTACACCCGCAGCAATTTTCTCCAAGACACGGGGCACCAATACCAGCCATTCGGGCTTGTGCTTCGCCATGTCGTTACGGAACGTACGAATATTCGAGTAGACAACCTTACAAGAACGGGTCAATATCCACAATTCAAAAGTACGTTCGGTGATATGCCATACGGGCAAGAGCGAGACCATGGTTTCGTTTGGCAATGGCTCTGTCTCTTCGTAAGGTTTCGTCGTCGAGAGGCGATGGGAAATTTGATGCAAGAGATTGCCATGGGTCAGCATGACACCCTTGGGTTGACCAGTTGTACCGGAGGTATAGACAATCGTCGACAGGTCGTCCTTGTTCAACACAGGAAGCTGCGATGCCGAAATCAACCCCGTCTTGGCCAACATGTCTCCAAAGACTTGAATATCCAAACCCGATTCTTGGGCCAGCTTTTCGATTTCTTCATTGGCGGTCTTTTCTCGATTCAACAAAATAATGTGCTTGACCGGTCCATATTTGTCGTTCGACAATCCCAATTTGGTCAAGCCCTTGGCTTTGGCATCTTTGTAGAGATTCTTCAATAGTTTGGGTCCCTGCAAGACGGCGATTCCCGCCGAATCGGAATGTTCGTAGATATATCGCAGTTCATCCAACGGTGCATCGGCTCCCCTTACAGCTGACGCTCCACCCGCTCGTTGAATCCCATGATCGGCCATGAGCCATCGGGCACTATTTTCTCCCAAGACGGCGACATTGACTCCCTTTTTGACGCCCAAACCTTGAAAAATAGCTGCACTCGTTCGAACAATTTCTTCCATTTCTGCAAAAGTCAGCTGGATCTTTTCATCACACAAATGTTCGTCGATCAAGGCAATTTGGTTGGGATTGATTTGTGCCATTTCCGTCCACAATTGGGGACAGTTGGTGAGACTGGATCGCATACTCGACAATTTATTAATCATGGGATTGGTAGTGGAATGATCCAAGGAACTAAGCGGCAAGGACTTGTCTTCTAGCAAATTTCCATTTTTGTCTTTTTTGCGATGACGAGTTGGAAAAGGTGGATGTGGTTCATTGGATGCACCAAACAAAATGTCTTCTTCTTCGGCAGTCAAATCTCCCACCGACTAGTAGTAATGGATGGTGGAAGGAGACGAAGGGAAAAGGAAGAAGGAACGACGTTAGAATGGACGTGTCCAATCCATCCATCAAGACTGGCGAGATGGTCTCATCTAGCTTCTACCCATTTTCGAACGGCGTACCTTGTCGATATTCTCTTCAGTCGCTACTGAGAGAGCAACCAGAGGTTTTCGAATCTGCGTGGAGGGACCGCCCGACGCAGTAGGAGACAGTCCAAAGGCATCGACGGGGCTAAGCGTACCCGTCGTGAGAATTGCCGCCAAGCAAGCCAGAAGCAGTGTACATTGGTCGGAACGGATCATGATTCCTCAGAACGTAGCGTCCTTGAAATGAAATGCAGGTAGATTCGGTAGATTCGATGAATGGTCGGTTTGTTGGATTTTGGATCTGAATGCAACCCTACCCTCCACTCAAGAGAGAAGCCAAAAGGATTCCCTTGCGTTTGCGTTTCCGAGACACGGAAGGTTGATGGATTTGTTCCAAAGCAAGTTGCAGAGCAGAACAAAGAAGAAGATGCAAGGGTAGATGCCGCTCCGAAATCATCGTACTTCGTGCGTTTGGCGGGGTCTTTTGATATCATACGTCTTCAACTCCAAGTGGAAGCGCTGTAGCGAGAAAGACGCACAGCATGCTGGTGCGCGCGTCACACCCCTCGAGCTTGCTGCCGACACGTCATCAACCGTCTGGCTTTGTCCCCCTTTGAGTTGGTCCATGCAGTCGATTGAATCCCGAAATTGGAGATTTTTGGGGTACCAAAGATGGATACAGCGGGTAAATTGCGGTTGAACCTTCCGATCCACTCCGCGGAAAATGTGCGATCGTCGTGTGGCGATGCAACGCCTGTGGGCAAAATAAACCGCGGTCACACACACATGCCCAAGATGCCGATGAAGGAGGACCGAGAACTTTCCTTCCACATACACCTCCACACTTCTATTCCCACTCAATCATTCATTGATCAATTGATAGTGCTCCAGGCAATACAAGCAAACACATTTATTGCACGATCACCATGTGGTTTCGCTTCCTGACTCGAACAGCAGCCACTGCATCAACTTCTTGGAGGACGGCGGCATCGTCGACAAGAAGAAGCGGAGGTGCTCATCGGCGGACGTCGTTGCTGGTCGCCGCCCGAAGCAGCGCCCTCTTGTTGGGTCTCTTGATGGTGATGCCCTCCGAGTACTTGCTGTCTTCATGCGAAGCAACGTCCGCTAGCTCTTCTTCTACAATCCAATTACGCTTGTATTTGGTGCGACACGGTGAATCGGCTGCCAACAAATGGTCGTTGCTGGCCGGACAAGAAGATTTCCCCCTGTCGGACACGGGCATGGTGCAAGCTCAAGTCTTGGGCAGAACGGCTCCATGGCTATTACCTTCTACTACAACCACCTTTTGGAGATTTTACAGCAGTGATTTGATACGTGCTCGGGATACCATGACGTATATGCTTCAAGCAGCAGCGGCACAACACAACTCTGATTTTCTCAAGGGGCGTGAATTATTGTTGGACACGAGGCTGCGAGAACGAAGTTATGGAGCGCGTCAGGGCATGTCACGATCCTTAAGCGAAGAAGATGCTTTGAAAATTTGGCAATCTCATGGCATGCCACCTCCTCCGTATGAAACCGACGAGCAAGTGTGGAATCGTACCTTGGAATGGTTGTTGGACGTCGTGGCGGAACTACGACAAGATCGGCAGGCAAATGGGGATTCGACAAGTAATACTACAACAAATACTGACGATAATGGCAACACGGTCATTACCTATCATGTGCTAGTGACGGCACATGCAGGTGTTATTCGAGAGCTATTGCGCCATTTATTTACTTTGCAAGAACTACAAGAGGCGGGAGCTCAATTTGAAACCAACCGCCCCCAGCGATTAGTCATTCCCAATACCAGTGTGTCCATTGTAGAATTCAACATTCCTTTGAATGACGAGGACGGCGGAGACGAAGATGAAGAAGACGACGTCGACGCCAACTCCTTCTTGGATACGGCCAGAATAATTGATTTGACGAATGCCGAGCATTTGGAACAAGTCCAAATTCATGATGACTAATAGAAAATGTACGTTTAGCTGCTACTACAACGATATATACTACTATTATAGCAGCGATGTATAGGCGGAAATATAGCGTGGAGCTTCCTAGAGTCGCCGATAGCCAAGCCGAAACGGTGAGCGCAAGGTCCGGAATGAAAGAAAATTATCCCAACACCAACTACTACTATTACTCGGTAAACTCGAGTGCCCCACACCCCACCGGTGATGCCTATCGTAGTTGCAATGCTGCTTCACAACTCGGCAACCCCAACAACGAAAGAACTCGTCCTAGCTGCTGCTGGTACTTGTAAAGGTTGATTGTTAATAAAGAAAAAGAAGGTACTGTCCACGGAAGAGCACAGCATAGCAGAAACGTGGCGTTTTGGTCCGACCCCGTCATGACAATAATAGTCCCTTCCGCTGCAGTAACAGAAGTTCCCTTTATTTCCAAGTATTTGACTTGTAAACAAACGTGCCGCCACTTTCGCGAGTCCCATTTTGATGATCCTCCCGCAGAATCGGCAATGCGGTGTTTGCATCTTGTGTTTAACAGTCGCAGCAATGCTCTGATAACCCGACAACAGCTGCCGCGTGATACCCGTCGACCTGCTGCTACTACTTCTCGTGGTTAATTGTTGAAAAAAAGATGCTGGTGCTGTCCTCTGCATACATATCGCGGCTTTTAAGATCGTCCTCGGATCGGATCGCATCCTCTTCCATGTCAATACATCATCGTCATTGCCCCCAAGCAGAAGGTTTCGTTCCGTTAAAAGTATCTACTCCGGCAACCCCCATTTCTCTAGTCTTCCTGTTGACGGCACAGCATCATCATCGGCATGCCCCACCGATTCTCCTGAAAGAGTTACCGACGACAGAATGGGCGTTGCCGATCAGGTTCTTAGATTGAAGCATTTGCGACAGGCTTATTAGGAACATCGATAACAAAGATGCTGTAGCTACTCGCCCAACATTGGCATTGTCGTCATTGTCCAATGCTGGCAGCTTGGCGAGAGCGGCACATGTCGGAACCCTCTCTACTACTTGGAGCCCGTGTGGTTGGTTGGAAGACTCCCTCTCAATGATCGATAGCATCGGTATCGTAGCCTCTCCATCGCTAATTCCCGGCAAATCTACGAAATTCCACATCATTTAAACTGAATGCTCCGAAGGTAAATTTATGTGCGATTCTCGCCTGCACTTCGAGTTTCTAAATAGAAGTGCTCAACGGGTCTATATAAAATGCTATAAATCTAATATAAACATTGACAATACTTAGATTCTTTCTGCCCAGCCAACCACGAGTTGTCCTTAGATATGCATCGCCCGCCAAGCCCAAGTAGGAGGCGCAACCGCTCTATCCACACGACTTGGGGCGGTCGCAATATGGCCTGCTGCCAACAAAGAGGTCCCAAGAAAGACAACAGAGACCGTTTTAGTTGCCTTGTCGTCTTTTCTCTGGTTATGGGCAAAAGGAGAGGCTGTAACAGTATTGTCATCCAAAGAGTGCCTTACTACATTGCATTAGTGATTGAGTTCGTTAATCGATCCAGCAACCAAGGTGAGTGTTGCACAATGATCATGGACGGAGTTGCGTCGTGCTGGTCTCGCGACGACGCGAGTGAGAGAAATTTCCTGTGTAGACTCTACGTGCGGAGTAGTACAAAAATGGCGCCACCGGCCTGAAGCCAAATTGGCTTCCGCCTGTCCACTCCCTCTCTCTCACCCCCGTGAATTCTTATTATTGTGATTGTCAGCCTTGTTACTCCTCCTGTCCCTAGTACAGAGGTAGCAGCGTGTCGCTAAACGGTGGAGTGTATCCTTTCCAGCAGATTATTTTCCGCTTTCTCCCTGCATTCCATTGCATTAAGTGCCTTTACGCAACAACTTAAGCAACATTTCATGGCTACCATGGCTCCCTTTCGTCGTGGCCGTAGTAACCCTCAGCAACAACAGTCACAAGGGGGCGCCATGATGGTATCACGTCAACGATCCAGTAGCCGCGATGCTGCTGCTACAAGAGACGGCAGCGCTCCCGCAGCAGACGCCAAGGGCACGGAATCTGCCTGGGAATCCCGCCGACGTCGCAAACAAAAGAACAGCAATAGCCGAACATCTTCTTCTGATCAACGACGGAAAAAAGATGATCTACCCGTGGATGAGTACGATCCCTACGACAGTGATCCCGGGGAATCCTATCGAGAACATTGTGAACGCCTCAAGGGTGAAAAGAACCGTTCGTGCCTGACCATGCCCCGCTTTTTGCAAAATCATACCAAGATTTCCGCTGAAACTTCAACGGAAGCCACGGCACCGCCGAGCCCCCTCTTTTCTGGCACGGACGATTTTCCGGGAGGAACCACGAATGCTCCCGCGTCCTTGCCCAAGGATTTGGCACGAGTTCGATATTCGTTACGAACGAGCATTTCGGATGGATCGCAACCGCAGGCGCTGGCCGCCAACTTGATGGAACGAAGAGACTTGAGGCCCAATAATGTTCACATTAATGTCAGTCATTGGAGTGATTTTGGGGGACGAAATTACATGGAAGATCGGTAAGTTACACGTCAGTCAAGAGTACACCATTCAATGCAGGCTCCCTAACACTCTCATGCTGTACTTCACTTTGGTATCATGTAGATATGCGGTTGAAGACATGGGCGCGGTGCAAGTCGAAGTCTCTCCGGTCGCCGCTCGTTCTCCCCACGACGATATCAACAACAACAGCAATGTCGAAGTGACTTTTGGTCAACGCCAAAATCGTCGTCTGAAAATGCCCTTGACATTTGTGGGCGTCTACGACGGACATGGTGGCGACAAGGCCAGTCAATTTTGTGCCGACTGGATGTCCAGCTATGTTCGAAACGAAGATGCCTTTCCCTTTGATTTGGGATATGCCATGAAGAATGCCTACACCAATATTGATGAAGACTTTTTGGCAACGGGGCATCCGGATGGAACTACGGCGTGTTCGGCCACGTTAGTGGGAGGACGCCGGATTGTTTGTGCCAATGCGGGGGACTCGAGAGCGATTGTAGTCCGAAGAGATGGGACGGTCGTTCGTCTTTCGAGAGACCACAAGCCGGGGATGCCCGATGAAACGAGACGAATATCAGAATTGGGCGGACGCGTCATTTATTGGGGAAGATGGAGAGTAGAGGGGCTTCTGGCAGTATCCAGAAGTATAGGGGATGCCTCCCTCAAACCATATGTATGTGCGGATCCAGAAGTATGTGAATATGATATCGGAAAGGATGATTGGTTCCTGATTATAAGCAGCGATGGGGTGTGGGATGTCATGGACAATGAAGAAGCGGCCCATGTTATTATTGCGAGCTCGTGCGTGATGGAAGATGGACAACTCAAGATCGACACGAATCGTTTCAAGTGGGCAGCAAGGAATTTGTGTGATCATGCCAAGTCGTGCGGATCCACCGACAATTTCTCGGTGGTTGTGGTCGATTTGAAGAGTTGTGGGAATCCGCAAGCCAAGTCTGGGCGTTACAGACCCTAGCCTTACTACGATCGTGCACCGGCAACCGTAGCAAGGGGTGGTTTTGGCGTGAGCTCTGTGCACAAGAACCAATTATACAGAGTGGACTGCACTGAACTATTCTACCGACAAACAACGTAGCTAGCTTTGCTAAAACGTTAACACGGGAAGTTGTAATTTATCAACGAATGCAATGGATCACGAGAGTTCTTGTAGTGTCTGTACTCTCAAGTGGCCCAGACGGGGGCGGCGACAAGGAACCCAACGGAAATTAGACACCAGGTTATCCCCAATTTGTCAAGAATGCTGGCGCGGGAGAGGTGTCGCTCCGTGGCTCATCGATCGAGGGTGTGGGTAAACGAAGAGATGATCATGATAGTACTAGCAGCTTTTGCTAGCTACCTAGCGATCGCGGATATATCGAATGTGATGATCGGCTTGACGAGGTCAAAAGGAGACCAAGAAAAGGGAAGAACGTATGCAAGTTTATTCACGGTTGTATGACGTGAAACAGATTCAAAAGAAAGAGTTGGAGCTTAGTACTACATGATGTATCAGCGAACAGCGAGGGCCCTTGAGACGACATGGATCCCTGGAGCCACCACTAACTTGTGGTACGATCCAAACAAGAAGAAATCGGCATATTTTAGAGGCTTTGGAGGACGCAGCAAACGAAGCTAGCATGGGTCACACAAACAAGCTAGTATTCTGTGTAGTAGTAGCTTCTCCTTGTTCAATTACTCACAGCACGTTATCAAGCTAGATACCCCCCCCCCCCCCCCCCTCTCGCGCTTTTTGGTCCAAGACGTCAATTAGGTCATTGAACGAACCGCCTAGAAGTCTCCATCATCATCCATCATCTCTCCCATAAAATGCCGTGATCGTCATCGGCAAAAATCAGTCATCGTCCGTAGCATATCGCGCATCGACTGAAATAGGCAAAATGACTCGATCGACCGGATAGGAATGCTCGATGGCGAACAGCCTGTGTCGTGTAAGACACAATTACATAACGACTCGTTTTGCAAAGCGAATAGTGGGGTCCAAATAGTCAATACTTCCGGGCGCGCGCGGAGAATCCGAAAGATCCCATCGACTGCATCTCTCCAAGGCGAGCGGTACAACAGCGCAATATCCACCACACATCCTACTGTAATGTTCTTGCAATTTATGAACGCACAACCATGACCTCGCTTCTTTCCAGAACTACCCGCCACTTACGTTCCTTGTCTTGTTTCAGTAGTAGTACTGCTACGAGGCGACTGTCCTCCCAAGATGCTGTTGCTACTCCAAAGAGAAAACGCCTGGATGTCGCCATTGTGGGGGCGCCCAACGCTGGCAAGTAAGTCGAGAAGGGGATTGACAGCCGTATATCCACGTGAATGTTGCGGTTCGCTAACTCTACACATTTTCACAGGTCCCAACTACTCAATGTCTTGACGCAGTCTCCCGTGGCAGCCGTATCACGGAAACGGCATACGACACAAAGTCAGGACATTCTGGGAGTAAGGACGTTGAATGACACGCAAATCGTCTTTCAGGATACGCCGGGGTATTTGACAGCGACAGCTACAGCAGCATCATTGTCTGCGGAAAAGTTGGATGCTTCGCTCAAGCACAATAGCGTGACTGATTTGGAAGATGTGGATTTTACTCTAGTTGTGGTAGATGCCGCCAAACGTCTGACAAGCAACGACAAGGATTCTCTCCAGCAATTGATGCGATATGCCTTGCAGTCGGAGGGTCGAATCGAAGAAGATTATTTGGAAGACGACGAGGACGAAAACGATGAACACATATTAAAGGATGAACATGACGTCGCTGCCGGGCCGCGCCCCAAATTTGCAATCGTACTCAACAAGTGTGATTTGGTCAAGCCCAAGTCGGACCTATTGGATGTGGCCATGGAAATTGGCGAATTGGCGGATTCATGCTTACTAGAAACAGGAGCCATGTCAGGCAATGATGATTTTGATACACTATTGAAGATTTCGCCGATTTGTTTTTATATTTCGGCGCTCAAGCAAAGTGGGACGGATGATTTGTTGCAATACATGGTCGACATGGCGACGCCCTGCCGGGTATGGGCCGTCGAAGATGGCAAAGCTTCTACCACCATGAGTCCAGAAGAACAGATTCAAGAATTGATTCGAGAAAAGATTTATCGCTGTCTACATCGAGAAGTTCCGCATTCCATCCACCAGATCAATCGGCTCTATCGCAAATTGCCGCAGGGAGTCATTATCCATCAGGATTTGGTGGTGTTCAAAGCGAGTCATCAAAAGCTAGTCCACGGAAGGACGCTCCAAAGAATTGAAGACGCGGCTACAAGAGATTTAAAGGCACTGTTTGGATGTGACGTATTGCTCAAAATCAACGTCAAGTTGAACAGGTCCAAACAACGGCGGAATGCGACGGATCTTGCGATTGCTTCGAACAACGAGCAAGTATTCACGCAGTTGTAATCGTTTCATGGCTCGAGGAAGGCTTTCTAGGACACATCCCTGGGTGTATCAACTCAAGAATCTGGCCGTTTTGACGGATCCTTCTGAAAGGCAAAAATCCCGTCGCACTGGCTCCGCAGCCGTCTGCTATAATTCGGGAAAAAGTACTATCAGAGACGATTGGGATCGATGGCATTCCGGTTTTATTTAACTTTAATCATAATCGATGCTGTTTTCAAATTCGACTCGTTGTTGGTTCAACATGCAATGGCTGCAACAAATATGTAATCCTGGTGGCTGATTCGGAGGCCTCTAGTCGTGATTGTTCTTGTCACTAGCAACGCTGCGCAAGTTGCGCGGAACGCAAGGACCACAATAGTCGCTTTTGTGCTCTGCCTTATGGGCAGGGACAGCAGACTGAGCAATGCAAAGAGACCGAGGATTACCCGGATTGCCAGGTGGGAAATGGCAGATTTGGACCTTGCCCTGGGCGCACGGAAAAGAGCAGCAGCCACCGCAAGTTGGGGCTGCGGTGGGTCCAGCAGTTGGACCTGCGGTGGGTCCAGCAGTTGGACCTGCGGTGGGTCCAGCAGTTGGACCTGCGGTGGGTCCAGCAGTTGGACCTGCGGTGGGTCCAGCAGTTGGACCTGCGGTGGGTCCAGCAGTTGGACCTGCGGTGGGTCCAGCAGTTGGACCTGCGGTGGGTCCAGCAGTTGGACCTGCGGTGGGTCCAGCAGTTGGGCCAGTGGTAGGTCCAGCAGTCGGACCAGCGGTAGGTCCAGGAGTAACAACAGGGCCGGTTTCCTTGCAAACTGCGAGATCAACACATACATATTCCTTATTGCAGCAACCACTGCAACAATCCTCGCTTTTGTCACAGCTCTTCCCATTGGAGAATAGCAGCACGGCGGAACTTGACGAACAAACATCGCCCCCTGACACCTTGGTGCAGCCGCAACGAGGAAAAGAATCGCAGCATTGATTGTCATTAGTACATCCAACACCCTCCGAATTGCACGGCGGCGGCCCGGTCGGCGTCCCTGCCGGATTCTTCAAGCTGCGGTCCCATTGGTTAACGACTGCGGCAAAGTCGAAGCCACCCTTAGTACTTTTCTTCGACGATGCGAGGAGGTCAACATTCGCGTTCTTCTTGGCATCTTGCTCTGCATTGGTAGAACGGACAAACATAGTTGTTGCTATGATGGTAATGACGATAACACTCTTGAATGAAAGCTTCATTTTGGCTGTTTCCGCTTTCTTAGTACCAGAATAATAGTGGTGGCAGAAAAAGAAGGAGTCACGAGGAGGATAACATTAGTAATTTTGTGGTTAGTCTTTCAAGGTTTACTCTGCTAATGCACAGCATGAAGAAAAACAGCTCATTTCGTCCTTACCGTAGTGGAAGTATGATTTCGCGTTTCAACTGCGATGAGTTGAGAGAAATGTGAGCTGAGAGGGCATGTCGAAATGAGATGATGCGCCCCATACCACCATTATTATCATACTCTACTACTAGAGGAGGAATGTGAAGATTCCAGGAGGAATGCAAAGAGCATAAAGATACCACCAGGGAAAATGCCTACATTCAAGGTGGGCATAATACGTCAACCCAAAACATATTTACCAGTGAATCGATTAGGACATATGTAAATGCTGGTTGAATCACGATTGTCCCCACATCTTTTGTCAATAGGCATCCTTAAAATAAAAGTAAACATCGGAGCCGCAAACGATGCGCCCCGTACCACCATTATCATACTCTACTACTAGAGGAGGAATGTGAAGATTCCAGGAGGAATGCAAAGAGCATAAAGATACCACCAGGGAAAATGCCTACATTCGAGATGGGCATAATACGTCAACCCAAAACATATTTACCAGTGAATCGATTAGGACATATGTAAATGCTGGTTGAATCACGATTGTCCCCACATCTTTTGTCAATAGGCATCCTTAAAATAAGTAAACATCGGAGCCGCAAACGTCGGAATGAGATTCTTTGTTCGACCTGCAAAGCACATTTCGTCACAAAACATGGACGTGGCGCGCATATCACAATGCTGAGATTTAGGAGCAACTCCTCTCCTGGCCCATGGCTCAAAAGGGCATATGTGGGGCATATCTATCTATCACATAGAAGCGAGTGCTTTGAATTCCGCGTTATTCAGAACGCCTTGAAAACTATCGCTAAAACAACTTCACCAAGACTTCACCAACTCGCAACTTCACCAAGACTTCACCAAGTCGGTGTACCGTGCGCGCCAATGGGATGACCGTGCGCGCAAAAGCCAGCCAGTGGCTTGGCAGTTGAACTGGCCGGCGCGATATTGGGTCGACCTTGCGCACTTCACCAAGACTTCACCAAGACTTCACCAAAACTTCAAGTCGACAACTTCACCAAGACTTCACCAGATTATCGCCAAAACGGTTAGCTCGTTTTCGGGATACCGCTCGCGCGGTATCGAAGCTCCTCGGTGTACACACAGAACTCCGTATAACGTCACTACGGCATGGGCCTGGCGCCGACAAAAGTCGGCCATAATTAAACGAATGGGAATGCGAAGATTGCAGGAGGAATACTCCGAGTGGGGAGAACCACAAGATGCGACGCCAACGAATCAAAACTAATCACAATCCGAACTGCTCAATTCCCTGATTTGGGGGCCTAAATTTTTTGTGGCGTTGGCGATGTTAAAATTGTCTGAGATGCATAAATAAACAACTTTATCGAAACGAAGGCAAAGCGCTATGGCCCCCGCCGCATGGACTTGGACCAGACGCTAATTTAAGCAGCAGCTGGCCATCCTATTATCTGGTGGTAATACTCCTGAAGCACTTTGAACATATTTCGAAATCAAATTCTCTTGTAAATAATTCTTCGTGGTACATATGCTTGTAGGTGCCCTGATGATGGCAGTCTCTATGGATACAAGGCTCGCAATCCCCCATTTCAGAAAAATGGATTGGATTCCTTCGTTCTAAAAGTCGAGAAGTCGTTTCCTCTATTGCTGGAGAAGCGAGATTTCTCGCTAATAGTACCGGTGGTAGCTAAACTGTAGTAGATAGTGGACTGCTGACTCGCAATTGACAACAACTAAGACAGAAGTCCAGTGGGTCACGAATTCGTTAATGCCGCCCCTTCCGCCATTTCGATTTCGACTGTTACTACCAGCACTACGTCGACAACGAGACGGCGGTATTACCCACTGATAGTAGAATTGGGTAATACAGATACAGTAGCCAATGAATCGATTTGCCTCCACTCCTCGTGTCTTTCGGACAATTCTCTGTCGTGATGTCAAATTAAGAAGGACGACCAATAATTCCTTTGTAATGACAGATAGTTTGTTTCGTCTCACTCATACTCGCGCCATCCTTGCAAGTTTGATATGGGGTTTTGGTCGTCTCGTTCTCTGCCAACTAGAGCAGCGGGGGGTGTAGTAGGCTGACGATGATAATCGAGCACTGCATCATACTAGTACTGGCGCATACTGGCGCTGTGACAGTAGTCTGGCCCCACCATGTCTGCTACCGACGTATCTGCCTCGAATTCCTTGTCAAATTCATCATCGGCTGTTGCTGGAGCTTCTTGTTTCTTCTTGAAGCCCATTTCTTTTGTTGACGTTCTTGGGCGGCTTCACTACCCGATCGATGTGCCAAGTCTTCCACCAAGCAACAAGCGGCGGTCACAATTTTACTGGTAGCATGCTTTCATCGTAATTGGACTTGCTGGAAGACGAGACAGCACCAACGACAACCAACCCCATTGAAACAGTTACGGGTGGCCGTAGTGTCCATTATCGTCACGGTGGCAGCACCGAAACGAAACTCCAATGCCAATTTCAACAACAATGCTCCAAGAACGATTGCAGTGAATCATTGTGCTGGGGCCGCAACAACAACCGTCATTACGACTTGAGAAGAAGTATCGACTGACTCATCATCAGCATTGTCGTGGATGCCCACACTTGTGACTTGTGTAGAGGATGGTCGTGGTGGCGTTAGTGAGTCGAAGTAGCAATGCAAGGATGGAACGAAGATGACATGTAAAGACTGCAATTGGCCGACAGCGTCTGTTTTGTGGCACGCGAACAATGACGTATTTTGATGCCAATGCGTTGACACGCTCGCAAACCAAGCCGGCGAGTCGAGTCGTGTGGGCAATTCCAAATGGACGCATACACGACACGTCATCCTCCGCCGTCGGAGCAAGGATCTCATTACGATGATGCATCTCTTCCATCGACAAACGGACTTGTACAGCTGCCACCATGGAATCATGGAATCATAGAATCGATGGCTGTGGCATCACACATCGCGCTTGCTGCAAGTACCCATGGAGCAAGAGAGCTAGCCTACCACCATGATGGAGAGTAGACGCACTTTTGGCAGTATTATGATAACTCAAGGGCTTTCTGGACGAGATGGAACTGGCTCTCCTGTCATTTGCATTCGGGAACAACTATCGGTCAACAATTCGTGATCAACGGCTTTTGTTTTTGTGATAACCGATGGTATCCACTAGTTGCTTCATCGAGCAAATTTCATGCAAGCATGTAATCATGGTGGCTGATTTCAAGGCCTTTCAGTCGCCATTGTTCATGTTGATATCACCGCGGCGCGAGTTGCGAAGGGGGTCCCTGCAAGGGCAAGGACCACAACAGTCGTATACGTGATTGAAATGATTGAAATAGTCATAAATTTCAAGCGGGTTAATGCAAATGCGATCCTCGGAGCCGACCGTACTGTCGACATGGCAGATTCGGATTTGATTGTCTCCGCACCGGTCCTCGGGGCAAAAGTAAAGGGAATAGAAATCTATGCTGGCATTGCTGCAAGCAGTAGTGACATCACCAAGGTTAAAATCAGACAAGTCAAAGAACTCACCTCTGGTTGCATCGGCGATATATCGAAGCTCGTCGAAAGTAGCTCCCGAGGCCAAGGTGTCGAAAATGGGGAAGAAGATTCCAAAGTCGCCGCTCAACACGTCTATGACCAAGATCATCGCCAGTTGCCTTCAATTTGCCACGAATGGCGTTGGCAAAGACCTTAGCATCAGCTGTAGAGTCAGAAACCACTCGGACGACCGTATCTGGGCAACCTGAGGAAAGATAAGGTTGTCGAACAACCGTTAGTGCTGCGGATGTAGTCCTGAGCATCCTTCAATGATTTCGACTCCTCAATAACAAAAGCGATCTGCTCTGCATTGGTAGTGGTTGTTGCCATTCTCATGATGCTCATGGCGATGATACTCCTTGTTACCTCTACTAGCCGAGTAGAAGCCGAGAGAATACGAATGAGGCGTTAGTTCTGGAGTTGTTACTCTGCTGCTGCACAGCATTCCAAACAGTACATTTCCTTACCGTGGTGTCGTCTTGATGTTTTTCAAAATGGGTTGAGTTTGAGTTTTGAGCTGTCCTTTCCAGCGGTTTATTTGATTTGTCAAAACAAAATCACTTTCCGAACAGCGCTTGATGCCGGTACAAACAGTACCTTTCCGTACCTTGTTGTTGTGAGGATCATCGT